>PVKE010025201.1:0-23235 GCA_004027555.1 Craseonycteris thonglongyai
TTGATATATATAATCAATATATATATCATATTGTTATAATATATATCAATTATTATATATATATAATAATTTTTTAAAAGATGATCTTTTTGGCATAAAATAACCTTTTTACATAATAGTATTTGGTAAAAGAGATTGTGTGTCTGAGCTTGGTTGATTGTTTTTGGTTTACAGGCTGCTGGCTCTCAAATTGGAATGATGGTCAATTCCTTCACTAATATCACTGTGGCCATGATCATCGCCTTCCTCTATAGCTGGAAGCTAAGCCTGGTCATCGTGTGCTTCCTCCCTTTCTTGGCTTTATCAGGAGTTGCACAGGCCAGGATGTTGACGGGATTTGCCTCTCAAGACAAACAGGCTTTGGAAATCGCAGGACAGGTAATCTCACAGACCTAATTTTCAGACTGCTTATGTATGGCCGAGTGGCCATCATGCACACTGTTAAGATCGAGTATGTAGTCCAAAGTACTGAAGGAAGTGGTTAGCTTACAAACATTCATGGTTAGCAACATCCCACTAGTCCTGTTCAAATGGGCCTTTGCCCAAAACTGTGCCAATAAAGCTCTGATGCACTTGAGTAGGTGTGGACAAATAGTGGGTGTGCTGCCCACACAGAGAGGAGGCATCTTTTTAATGGCACACACTTTTAATTTTCACACTTCAGTGTCTGCTAGACTTGTGGCAAATGTTTTTCCTAAACAGAACCATGAAGTACAGTGTAGGTTTTAAATATACTTAGGTTTTAACTATGCACTTTTAAAAGTATGTTCTAATTAATATCTGGTTATCAGGGATAAATGAGGGGATTGGGACATAGATATTTATCAGGTTTAAGAAATCATGCACACACACCCTCAGTCTTTTAACAAATTTACTATAAGCTGGGTTTTATCTCTATTAGAAGAGGGGTTGTACACACTGCCCAAGTAGGCAGAAACCAAAAGGATTTGTATGCCAATGGTTGGAAGTATCCCAACTTTATGTCTTTTTTAGGGTAGGATTCTAATTCAGAAACAGTAATTATTTACACTAGAGAATGGATCAAAACAGATACAAATTCAAAGCATAGACCAAAAGATAAGCTTTATACTTAATTTTAATTTACTTTAAATAATATTAGGTTATATTAATTTTTTAAGAAAATAAAAGCTAGTATTTTAAATGTATACTATTAAATAATCTTTTGTCTTGGAAGCTATCTAAAGATACCATTTTAGACATTTTAAATAAATTAAAAAGCTAAAAAGCTTTCTAGGATAACTATGTGTACCTTCCTCTGCCCACTTCCACAGCAAGTGGTGGCATCAGAGCCACATTAAGTACAACATGAGTTTTATTGACCCAGTGTTTCATGGTTCAGTTGTGTTGGTCTCAGAAACTTCTTCATGTTTCCAAATGATGTTTTCATCTCTGATTTGTACCACATTCTACCATTTGCACCAGATCTAAACCAGGTAGCTGCTGAAATTTCAGGAAAATAGTTATTTCAGCTCTTTTGTTCCTAAGACTCTTTTTCATTCTTCAGATTACAAACGAAGCCCTCAGTAATATCCGTACTGTTGCTGGAATTGGGAAGGAGAGGCAGTTTATTGAAGCATTTGAGAAGGAGCTGGAGAAGCCATTCAAGACAGCCCTTCGAAAAGCCAATGTTTATGGATTCTGCTTTGGTTTTTCCCAGTGCATAGTATTTGTTGCTAATTCTGCTTCCTACAGATATGGAGGTTACTTAATCCCCAATGAAGGGCTCCATTTCAGCTATGTGTTCAGGTGAGGACTATTGGCCAAGGTCATAAAAAACTACATTCTGGGAGGAATAGTCTACTTCTTTTGGTTAGCTTTTGCTACTTAACAAACCGTCCCAAACAGCTGATATTTATTATTTCTCAAGATTTGGAAGCTTCTTGGGGTTGGTTCTTCTGGATTGAGCCAATTCAGTCAAGGCTTCTCTTTCCGTGGGGCCTCACTAGCAGGTGAGCTAGTTTTCTTCACTTTATGGTCTCAAAATTCCAAATGCAACAAATGAGAACAAGTTCCAATGTGCAAGTACTTTTCAAGTCTCTGCTTGCACCACATTTTCTAATATCTGTTTGGCCAAAGAAAGTCATACAACCAAGCCCAGAGTTACAGAATAGAGAAATGGAATCCACCTTCCAATCAGAGGATATATGATATGTGCTTCTCCTTTGGATCTGATATATGCTTCTCCTTTACTCTCACTGTACTATATCACATGCACAACACTTCTGACACTTGATGGATGTCCTACTATTCAACATCAGTCTGGAGATAGTGTCACATCCCACAGGTTAAGGGCTTCATCTTACAGGAGTGCCCACCCCACCACCCTCAAATCCCTCAGGCACCCTACCTTTATCCCTGGAGGTGAAGTGGCATTGGAGGTGGGGGGAGGGGGGTAAGACTGTATGTCCCACCCCTCTAATCATACAATTGCTTCCCTTAGCAACCAACCCTCATTCTTAGGTTACCTAGGGGCTTTCCAAAAGTAATCTCATTAACATAACAAAGATACATTGATCACTGTTCTGATTTAGGAAATTCCAAGGGTTTAGGAGCTCTGTGACACAAACTGGGCAAAGACCAAATAAATGTTTCTTATTATAAATCACAATATCACAGAGCCGTAAAAAGGCCCCATTGCAAAGGGGTGTGTACAGAGTAACAGGATAGATTAATCAATCTACCATACTGCTTACTGCTGAGAAATTCTAGAGACATATTCAGGTGGTTCATAGAACTATCCGTGTTGAACTCTACTTGCAAATACAGTATGTTTCTAGCCTACTCCTCCTAGATGGAGGCAGTAAAGGCCAGTTCAGGGGAATTATGCTTGTATAGGACGAATGTGATGTTCTAATAAAGATTAGCTGTGAGTCCATTTCTCACATTTCCAGAGGTGAGAGCCTAAGTATGTCGGGGCACCAAGGAACTGGGTGCTCATGGGTGGAGTAGGGTGGGGTGGGGTGGGGTGGGATGGAACCTTAGAGGCATGAGGGGAGATGATATGAGAAAGTCTTGGAAGGCATTAGGAAAAGCTATGCTGATGGAAATCTTTTCTCACTCAAGTCACCAGTTCTGTCTTCTCACCTTTGATCTTCTAAAATACAGAAAAATCTATTTTCTCCTGCCCTAGTACACCCATCCCAGCTAGGAAATTGTCTTTTCTAAAATATTTGCACATTTAGATCTACAAACTGAAATCAGAAATCACAATGGTTGATTTCCTTAGTTTAAGTAAGGTTTTTGAAGAATTATTTGCCAGCATGTAAAAATTTGGAGAATACAAAAAGCTCCCAATTTCTGGCTTCTCTTTAAAAATGAGGTAATCACCTTTCATTATTTCCCATTTTATTCCAGTTGCTTTCCATTGCTTTAAGCTTGGGATTGGACTCCTGGAAATGTTTGGGTTTGCAAGTCTGGCTTATAACAATTTCGTGCTTATGAACTGAGCAGTAAAACACACAAAAACATTGCTCTCCCCTTCACCCCCAACCGAGGCAGATCCTATGTGCATGGCAGTGCCGTAGACAACTGGGAGCGTGCCCCTTGCATCACAGTCTATATGCAGGAACAGAGCAACTCTCATGATTATCTTTCATTTAGTCATTCACTCATTTTCTCATTAATTATATACATATTGAATATAGTTAGAGGTTGGACCAAGTAGAAGGATACAGGCGATTGTATCTTTCTCATCCTGTGTGAAGCGTGAACGACATGCATGCTTGATACGTATAAATGCTTCTATCACCAATATTTTCTTTTGCATACTTACGATAGAGTCAGAGTGTTAGCCTTGTAAAAATATCAACCTAATCTGGTGATCTTTCAAGCCCCTCTTTTATAACCTGTCCCCCTCCCCCGCCCCATCCCCCCCAAAACACACACACACACACACACACACACACACACACACACAAAAGAAGTCTTTTTTCTCAAATTCCTCAAACACATTTTTAAAAAACAAGCTATTGTATAAGAGTTGAAGCAGGGTTTGGCTGTCTGAGCCCCTCCTCCTTTAATTCTCCTCTCACCCTTTTTTTTTCATAGAACGCAATCCGAAAACTGCTAATCTCTCCAAAGTTACGTTCCCAGACAGGTCTAAAGTGACCTGCTCAAGGCCGCTCTGTGCTGTTCTGGAAGAAGCAGGGCTAGGTGACCAGACGTCCCGCTTTTGGCGGGACAGTCCTGATTTTTAACAATTTGTCACACATCCCGCAGCGTTTTAAAAAAGTCCCAATTTTTGGAAAGAATGCACGACAAGCTAGGGGACGATGGGAGATAGACCAAATTTTTAATCAAGAACCCCCTCCCCCCCAGTCAATGGTGTCCCGCTTTACCAATGTTAAAATCTGGTCACCTTAGGCTAGACCCCCAAATCCCTGCCCTGCCTTACCACACCAATCACACCACACCCCTCTCTACCTGGGTGTCTGTTTGATTGCAGGGTGATCTCTTCAGTTGTACTGAGTGCGACAGCTCTTGGAAGAGCCTACTCTTACACCCCAAGTTATGCCAAAGCTAAAATATCAGCTGCACGCTTTTTCCAACTGCTGGATCGACGCCCCCCAATCAATGTATACAGTAGTGCCGGTGAAAAATGGGTGAGTACTGAGATGAAGGTACAAGGGCACTGGGGGAGGTTTGTGACTGTGTGTGTGTGTGCAGAGCAGTGTGCATGGGGTTGATCATGTAGTCCCACTTAGCTTCTAAATATCTGCAGTATATGGGTTTATTCATGTGTACTCAGAATGAACAGATAGTAGATTTATAAATGTAAAGATGCGAAGTAACTTAGCACTAAAATTATTCAAAAACATGCATTACAAGAAGGCAATAATATCCAGTGAACGCTAACTTACGTGTAATCTAAAACACACTTAGTTCCAGAATAATCCAACCACCATGTGTTTTATGGATGTTCTGGAATGGAAGGTAGAAAAACCACTTCTTCCTGTTCAATAATATTGATTTGATTCATGTTTATCTAGGTTTAACTTTTAGCTCATATTGACTCTCAGAAAATTAATTTGATTATAACAAAATAGTCCCCACTTGTGTTTTTTAAATCTTCCCTGTCTAATTTTTAATATCCTAGCATGTTCAAGAGAGCAAAACAAACCTGAACCGTAGTAAAACTAAACTAAATTCAGAAATCTTTTTAAATTGGTCAAATAACCCATTTCTCTCAATAAAAGTAAAGTCTCTGTGTGATCTATTAAATATCTATGCATTTCCAGAATTCATAATTCAGATAGTATGGCTGAAGGTATTCACCTTTGCAATATGGGGCTCCAGTAACTTAGTCTCTGAGTCATTTCAAATTAATGCCATTATTTTGATCGTTGGGGGCAACAGATCTCTAGGGGTTTGGACAGTTATTGGCTTCTGTGATGTATCTTCCAACTATTCTCTGCCATTTGACATTCTTCCAGAATGTGATGTAATGGATGGCAAAGAAATCTCCTTAAATTAGAATGGGAATAAGAGATCAAATATCTTTAATTTCACTGTTTAAGTCACCCTTTATTCTATACCTGCTAAAATTGGGAATAGAACGCCATTTTATTAAGTTGCTGTCTTTCTATTTTGCCCTTTGACAGTACTGGTGTTGAAGGTATCTTAAGCAGGAATTTAACACTCAGATTTAAGTACATTCCCCCTCTCCCCCCCTACTTTTTCTTTTCTTTAAAGATTTATTTTCTTGTCTAAGAGATGGGGAGAGAGAGAGGGGTGGGGTGGGGGTGAGAAGCAAAGGCCCAGAGCAGTCTCCATAGTTGTACATCATTAGTTGTGACAGTTTTATTCCATACAGGTGGATATGGGGCTGTGTAGGGCAGAAACTGAACTGGGGGCCTCCCTCATGGGAGGCAAGAACCTTCACCACCATTGGTGGTTACCAGTTATGCTGCAATTCAACATATGGGTTTGCAGGGGCCGGGGCCAGGATTCAATCCCTGGACCTTGTGGTTGCAAGACAAGCACTCAACCTGCTGAGCTATCCCTGCATTACTAGTTGCATTTTTCATATTCTAGATACGAGTAGGAGTATATATAATTTCAATCTTTCCATTCACAGGGCAACTTCCAGGGGCAGATTGACTTCATTGACTGTAAATTTACTTATCCTTCTCGACCAGATATACAAGTTCTAAATGGTCTCTCAGTGTCAGTTAGTCCAGGAGAAACACTGGCATTTGTTGGAAGCAGTGGATGTGGAAAAAGTACCAGTATTCAGCTCCTGGAACGTTTCTATGATCCTGACCAAGGGAAAGTGGTAAGCACTGCAAAGGCCTTTGGGAATTTTGTTTTTTGCAGAATATCTCTAATCCATAAAAAGGGGTCTTCAGGATCTCCTATGCCAGACTCACTCTAAAGCTCTGGCCTTGGATGCTTGCCCCTATGAAAAGCTTCCAGTTCCAGTCATTTGCTGGTTGACCTGATTCTACCTCACAATTTCTACTAGCATATTCTTCCCCATTCCAGATGGCCTGCTGACCAGTTGGGCAAATAAAATGGGGCACACTGCAAAACTGGTGATGAATGTATTTAACAGAAGCATTCACTTACCCGTAAATGGAGCAGAAAGTGCAGACTAATCAGGTGACAAATGACTGGGAATGGAAAAAGTGGGGTGATAAGGAGCACAATGATAAATGAGCAAGAAAGGGGATGTAGTAGAAGAAATCTGAGATCATCGTGGTTCAAGAAGCCTAAGTCTATACAAGGAATTCAAATAGAATTCCATGTGCCATAGAGCTTTGGCAAGGAGATTTGAAAAATAGGTAGACTGCTTTGTTGCTTATTTTCCACAGTATTTCTTTCTCTTTCCTCTTCTTTTCTTTTCTTTCTTTCCAAATCATATCTGCAGAGAAGTACAAAATAAAACAAAAAATATTTGTAATAAAAAGCAACTTTTTATTCTACCCTTTTCACCACCATCTCCCGTTTCTCTGCTCAAAGAAAACTAATTTTAGCTCTGATGTTTTTAGATCTCCCAGTGATTACCACAATGTATTTAAATACTATGCCCATGCTGCTGTTTTGTAATTTAAAAAATGTAGACTTTGTTGACTTATTCTCCAGAGATGAAAATTCAGCTTATCCTCACTACTCTGCCTCCTTTTACCCACCTCCTCTTAATGTAGATATATCACTTTAAAAAGTACCTCTATTTGTAAATTTAATACACTTCTATTTCTTTTTCATCACCTATAAATACATTTCTCAAATTCTTCCTTTCTAAGACGGGAGTATTAGTAATTCTACCTTTATTTTCACCTCTTTCTCCTCTTTTACTTGTCAAGTCTCAATACCCACACTTCTATGTGATCAAGAATACAAAATGCTGGGGAAGCCAGGATGGCTCAGCGGGATAAGCACTTGCTTTGCAGCCCCAGAGACAGAGGATTGAATCCCGGCTCCGGCCAATGTGGACCCATATGCTAAACTGGGGTGTGCTTCCCATGCAGGAGGCCCCCGATTTGGCTCTCGCCCCTGGTTCGGCCCCTGGCTTGAGGAGGTGTGCCTCCCATGCGGGAGTCCCCTAGCCCAGTTCCCACCTTGTGTGCCTCCCACCCATCTGTATGGAATGAAACCATGTCTAAAACTGACGATGTACAACTATGGAGACTGCTCTGGGCCCTCCCCCTTCTCTCTGTCTATGTCTCTGTATCTCTGTCTCTCTAAAAACAATAAAATAACTTTTTTTAAAAAAAGAACACAAAATGCTTACATTCCGCTTATAACATTTATTATCTTTCATGTTTTCACTCTATGCTGATTCTTAAAGATTTATTTTTTGTTTTTGTTTTTTGACAGAGAGAGGGAGAGAGAGACAGATACAGAGACAGAGAGAAGGGGGAGGGCCCAGAGCAGTCTCCATAGTTGCACATCATTGGTTTTTCCACATAGTTTCATTCCACAGGTGGGCGAGGCTGCACAGGGCAGGAACTGGGCCGGGGTCTCACCCCAGTGAGAACCAAACTGGGGGCACTCCCCAGTTCAGCATACGGGTCTGCATGGTCTGGGGCAGGGATTTGATCCTTGCTTTCCGGGGCTGCAAGGTGAGTGCTTAACCCACTGAGCCATCCCCACTTCCCCACTGTATGCTGATTCTAAAAATTAAAATTCAATTAAAAATTTTTATTATAATTAGGTAAATATTGTTTATCCCACAGGCAAGTAGTGAGATAGAGTAGCATTATAATGTCTTTCTTGATTGTTTTTCTGAAATGCTTCTGTTTTCTTGTGTTCTTTGCCTTTGTTCTTTATGTTATTTTACTGTCTCTATCCTGCTACCTATATTGAGACACCTGCCTTTTTCTTTCATTTTGGCCATTGCCTGAACTAATTCGAATCTACATGTGCTGAACAATTGTCACCCTATGAGTTTCTGGCAAGATTTTCTTAGATTCGATCCATTATTCCTTTTTTTTTATTGTTAAATTTAATGGGGTGACATTGGTTGGTAACAATTATATAGTTTCCCGATGCACAAGTCCACATCACATCACCCATGCATCGCACTATGTGCCCACCTCCCAGAACCAGCTCCCCTTCCATCACCATATATCCGGTGCCCACTCCCACCTCCCCCACACCAACTCTCCCTCCCCCCTCCTCCCCCCTCTCCAGGTAACCACCAAACCATTGAGTGTGTCCATAATGCTGGTGCCCTCTCCTACCCCATTATTCTTTAGTTCCCATGTTTTCCTCATTCTTGGTTTTCACTTCCATTATATTGGAACTGGGCTGGGGTCCTCCTGCATGGAAGGCACACCCCCTCAAGCCAGGGGCCAAACCAGGGAGTGAGAACCATACCCCATTTCTGCATATGGGTGTGCATGAACCGGGGCCGGGATTCAATCCTCAGTCCCCAGGGCTGCAAAGTGAGCACTTAACCTGCTGAGCCATCCCGGCTTCCCCATTATAGTTTTTCTTATCTGCTTTTTTCACTGCCAAGAAATTATCTAAAATATAATATTTTCACACTATTTAATATAATATTTTTCTGAAATTATAGGGCCAAATACTTTACAGGAGTATGTTAGACACACTGTATGTACCTTTACTATTCTAGGACTTTTAGGTGAACCAGCTCCAATGGTAGATATTTGAGTTCCTGTACTTAACTGTCTAACTGGGATGTGAGTTCCTAGAAAACAGAGATTATGTTTTCTTTATATAGAAGACAAAAGACTGCCTAGCGTGGTGTTTTTATGGCAGATGACTCAATATATGTTTGTTGATTGACTAAGTGAATAAATGTACTTTCTTACTTGAGTCTGTTATCTCAGTTATTCAGAGTGTAATGTCAGCAAAATTAAAGAAAGTTTAAATCCTTATATTGTACCATAGCTTTACATAGAAAAACCTGTTTCATAACCCATGAAGTCTCAAAATTAAGCAATTGTACAAACTTGTAGAGAGTGTGCTGCATCAAAGTATAAGAGGAAAATGTTTTCAAATGGCATACTGTCCTGTGTGCTTTTCTCATTTGTACTTCCTGTAGCACGAGAGCTTGGAAAACAAAGAAACAAACCATAGTTTGATCATAATTTCGACACCATTCCTTACAGGCACCACCCAAAGAGGTCAAAGGCAAAATCATTTATTTCTAAGAGTCCTGGGATTGTTGTCTCTTAAGCCAAGCAAATGTCTTACATAACACTGACTATAGAATATGAATTTTGCTTGCTGCTGGAATTCTAAAACTTAATGACTTGGTTGTCACCTCTATTGGCAGATGATAGATGGGCATGACAGTAAAAAGGTAAATGTTGAGTTTCTCCGCTCGAACATTGGAATTGTTTCCCAGGAACCAGTATTGTTTGCCTGTAGCATAATGGACAATATCAAGTATGGAGACAACACCAAAGAAATTCCCATGGAAAAAGTCATAGAGGCCGCAAAGCAAGCTCAGCTGCATGATTTTGTCATGTCACTTCCAGAGGTGAGTACCAAGGCAGAGAGATAAGGGTGAGGGGAGAAGAAGGACCAAAAAGCATTATGATTTGGGCTCAAGGAGAAAGTCAAAGGCGATGCAATTTATTTCCCAGTGCCTGGGAATTATCTCAGTCTTTTAAGTAAAATAAATAGGTATTCTTTGTAAACATACTCTTTGGGTTGGGAAAGGATCATATTATCCAATGCAAAGGATGCTATAGAATTTGTGATACATAAAGTAGTAGTACATTGAGCATCAGCTTAGCATATTGAAGGAATTCTGAGATTTAGATAAGACATTGGTTTGAACCCAAGCTTTGATACTTACTAGCTGGGTAACTTTGGGAGAATTACTTATCTTTTCTGAGACTTTGTCAACTGCAAAATGCAAAATATAACATTAAAATGAAAGTATATATATATAATAGCCACAAAAAGAAGGCTATTGTTATTATTATTGCCATTATCACAATTACTTGGTAGCATATACCACAGGTGGTGGGGCAAGTTGCGTTTGTCTTAGTGTATCTCACTTTACCAGACCCAAGATTGAACTTCGCACAGTATTAACTATGAATTTTTTCATTTACCAAGAGTCTCTCTTGATGGTTGATTCTCCAAAAATTAAGACATGGAAACTGAATTTTAAGAACCAAATCCTACATTTAACCTTTTTCACTTCTTTCTTTGAAATACCACTGGGAGAAAGCATTTCTTTGTAAGTGATTATGTTTATAAATTTTGTGGTATCTGTGCTGGGCTTTTTTTTCTTTCTTCTTTTCTGAAAAGATCCTAAGTCACAGGCTCTTGGTCTCATTCTAACTTGAGTAACCTAATCCACAAGCACATGGAAATTACTATCTGCTATATCCTAAATGAATAGCAAAGCTTATGTATCCTTGGGAAGATTCATCTATTCCACAAATCTTTGTTGAGTACCTGCTCATTTTGTGGGAGACACTGGCTTAGAGTTAGTTTATTTCCTGTATCTCGTAGATGTGCCTATAATACCTTTCAATGAACACTTTTTTTTTTTTTCACAAGGATGGGTTATTATGAATCTCCCTTATCAGGAAGTAAGGGAGGCAGAAGCAGACCTTGTTGTGGAAGGTGGGTAGAGTAGTAGTCAACAGCAAGGTCTCAGCAACTGGATATACCTGGATTTAGATTTCATCATTCCTGTTTTTTATTTGTTTGCCTTTACACAAGTTTCTTATGTGTCTGTCCCTAAATTTTGTAATCTGTAAAATAGGGAGAAAATAATTTCTGTAAATATTAAATGATAATCTGGCTAGATTAGATAGCATAATACCTGATGCATAAGAAATATTCCATGAATGCTAACTATAGTTTATGTAGTCATGACAGGCATCCGGTGAGGAATTTTTCATCATAATTTCATCTAAACTCACAACTATTTGAACTAGTTATTAATATATGGATTTTTCAGACTAGTTTGTACCTCAAAAAAATTTAAATAATTTGTTCATGAGCACGGAGCTAGTAAGGGGAGAATGCAGATTCAAACCTAGGCTTGTGTTCTGTTCTGGAATGGTGCGTCCTCAACAGGGGAATTGAGTAGAAGATCTCTCAAAAGGCCCTTCCATTCCTAGGATTATTCTGTCTTGGAAAGATCTTCCTCACAGAAGTTTGGAAATCAGGGAGGCTCTCATATACAGGAAGAGAGATAAAAAATACAAACTGAAAAGAAATGCAGGGAAGGAGATACAAAGTCTCGTTGGTTCCCAGCACAAAAGGTCACAAACTCCATATTTTTCTTATATTTCTAAATAGATACAACATCCTATATAGAAGGACTCATTTCCTATTTCTAATTTCAAAAATACCACCACCAAATGGCTTAAATTCACAGAGGAGTCATTAATGTGGGCTCCACATGGCATAGGAACACTGGCTGCATTAGATTTTCAAAATTACCGTCCTTTTTCCAGAAATATGAAACTAATGTTGGATCCCAGGGGTCTCAACTCTCCCGAGGGGAGAAACAGCGCATTGCTATTGCCCGGGCTATTGTACGAGATCCTAAAATCTTGCTACTAGATGAAGCTACTTCTGCCTTAGACACAGAAAGTGAAAAGGTATGTGTTGATTTTTCCTAGATTATTATAAAGAATCCTTTGCTGTAGTATTCATCCTTATAAAATGGTCCTCTTTTCAATTTTCTGATTCATTGATAGTAAAAATTGCCAACACTTTATGGAGCCAAAAGACAATAATCTAGAGGAAGTGATTTAAAGAAGAGTTGTTTCAAATAAAAAAATATCTTAACTTTAAAATAAAAATTGTTTTTTAAGATTCTCTAAGTTTGCTGATATTTTTCAAAGGCAAATAATTAGCTTTCTCAGCAGAGAAAAATAACCCAGATCATTTGTTGGGCATTTCATATTTTAAAATTCTAAAGTTATATGGCAGAGCAGGTAGGCAGCATACAACACACAAAAGCTGTATCTATGGTATAGTTTTTATGAAAGAAAATGCAATTGAGCAAAATGGAATTATGATATTTATCATTTATTAACTTCTTAAAAATCATAATTCTATTTGAGATAGTTAAAATGTCCTCAGTCAAGAACAAAATCAGGACTAGCCAATGACTGCTGCCTTGCCTTACTTGGTTCCTTGATTTTATTTTAGCAAACTGGACCATCAGGTGTTTGAAAATTGCATAGTGACATAATAGTTTGGTTGAGTCAGCCTTTTCCTAGCCTTTGGACAGCAATTCAACCCATTGATACATTTCATTCAGCAAATACTTATTTCTTTCATGTCAAGCTTTTGGGTTTAACCCCCAAGTATAGCAGCATTGCTAGGTGGTATTAAACAGAGCTTTTGCAGGGGTGGACCAGGAAACAAGCATATGTCTGTGCATCAACTTCCCATCTTTTCTTTTCAGACAGTGCAGGTTGCCCTGGACAAAGCCAGAGAAGGTCGGACCTGCATTGTCATTGCCCATCGTTTGTCCACCATCCAAAACTCAAATATCATTGCAGTCGTGTCACAGGGAACAGTGATCGAAAAGGGGACCCATAAAGATCTGATGGCCCAGAAAGGAGCATACTACAAACTGGTCACCACAGGTGCCCCCATCAGTTGACTTGACTCAAGGACTTCATGAACAGATGGTGCACCAATTACAGGCGTGCCATGGCTCATTTGTTTTGTCCTTTAAGGACAAAGGCTGATATTTTACTTTTACACACTTTGTCATACATTGGGATCCAAGCTGATTTCTAATAATCTTCAAAATAATTTAGTTTTAAATATCTGTATATAGAGAGTGAAACAAACTAGATCCAATGTGAGTGAAAAGCCAATGGCTAGCAGCTTTTCACATGTCACCCAGTGCTTTCTCCTTGCAGGAGTCAGTCCCCATTACATGGGAATTTGCAAGAAGTCTTGGAGTAAATCTGAACTCCTCAAGGGCAAAAGAGTTTTTTCTTTAACCCATAATTTGTCAGCCTCAAGGTATTAAAAAGGGAAAATGTCCATTTTCCCCATTTGGGTATTGTGTGAATTTCCATGGGAAGGCAATTGAAATATAATATAATGCCTTCCCATGGAAATATACTACGAGCCACTAATGTGAACCATATATATAATTCACATTTTTCTAGTTACATTAAAGAGAGGAAAAGAAAAAGGTAAAATTAATGTTAATAGTATATTTTATTTAACCCGATATAGCCAAAATATTGTCACCACAACGTGTAATCAATATAAAAATTACTAATATTTTAAATTATTATATTAAAGAACACTGATGTGTATTTACACTTATTGCATCTCTTAGCTCAGACTAGCCACATGTCAATTAGCAGTAGCAGCATGTGACTATAGGCTACTCTATTGGGTAGATAGGGTGGGAGCATCCAGGTTCATGGATTCCCTGAACCTCAGTTGTTCCTTTATGATTCACATTTTATAAAAACATGAGCTCAGCTTCTCCCTTGAAATGTGTCCTTATACTCAGTACTCAGAAACTCTGGAAAACCTGTTTAGGCAAAGATCATGGTACCTATTTGATCTAATAGGAGACCGTGGTAGAATCAGATATTATAATATCAGAAGTTACAAAGAGAATCATATTGGCCCTTATCAGAGTAGTTAACATTCTTTACATCATTCTTTTTATTTGATTCACCTGGCTGAATAGAGTTGCATTGACAGAAGGGAAAGAACTAAGGTTGTTTAGTGTAATATAGGATAACTTCCAAAACTGCCATATTATCTCATTTCTCTAAAGTCCTCTTTCCAAAATAAGTTTAGTTCCAATTAATTTATATGAACATTTATAATTTTTTCTATATACAATTCTTATGAATTATTAAAACAGCACATTTTCTAACTTATTTTGGGAAAAGATTTTTCAGTCATTTGGTGCATCTTAAAATTGCATGGAAGCAGATACATAAAAACCAGAAATGCTACACCTGTTTGAGAGAAAATAGATCTGACCTCTAGAATCTTTTGTCTAGCAACTCTTTTTCATATAGTTACTCTATGTTTACTCTATATGTGTTTTTAGGAAAGCATTTCAATGAAAAGACATATTGAATTTAGTGGTGCATCATGCATGCAATATTTGGTCATTGTATATTCATTTAAAAATGTAGATCCTGAACTATTTTGATACTATGTCCTGAAAGAGAAAAATACATAGGATCAAAATAAGTTATAGTTTGCCACATATTTATTTATGAATTAAATGTAAGTTTTCTATCCTAAGGAAGTATCATAACATTCTCATTAGGGTGGTTTAGGATTCCACCTCATATTTCCAACTAAGGATTGGATTTATTAATATCTCTTACACATTTAGAATATCTCTGTAATCAGGTCACATAAGGATGTTAGTGGAGATTAAAAACTTGCAAATTAGGTTGCTGTTTTCAAACACATTTTGAGACAAAATTTACATATGCGTGTGTGCCATTATAAAATAAGCATTATGTCTATTTGTGTTTGCTTTAAATTTCCAGATCAAATGAATAAGCTCACCTGAAAGAGATAACAGATGAAAGTAACTTAAACAAACTTTGAAACCCAATTCCAATTTCTTCCACACTGTATTCAATTAAATGCCCAATTAATTTAAATGGATGGACTGTAAATAAAGCAGTGCACATGATTATCATCTAATTGGTGATGGCCAACATTATAATGTGCTCATTAGTGAGTTGTATGG
The DNA here is from genome assembly GCA_004027555.1 of Craseonycteris thonglongyai. Classification (NCBI taxonomy): domain Eukaryota; kingdom Metazoa; phylum Chordata; class Mammalia; order Chiroptera; family Craseonycteridae; genus Craseonycteris; species Craseonycteris thonglongyai. The sequence goes on from PVKE010025201.1 coordinate 15,173, forward strand.
TATCCTAAGGCTCATAATGAGTAATCAGGGTACACATGATTGGCATGTAGCTGTCTGGATGCAGCTACTCAATGCAATAAATCAGCACTAGGACAAAATTTGCAGTAGATAAAGAAGAATACATAGCCATCTGGTGAATTGGCAGTTCTTGTCTGTTTATAATTCAGATACAGCTCCTGCTTTCAGATACAAAGAGATAAATGTGAAAACAACAGAATAGCTGGAGATAGAAAGGAAAATGTTCACCCAGGGTGACCCAGAACAAGTGCCTATCATTAAGAATGATAACAGAAAAGACCAAATAGTGCCATTGTATTGGTTGAGAGTATATATTTTTGATATATTAAGTATGGAATCAAAGTAAGAGATAAACAATTTTTTCATAAAAGTTCTCGGAAGTTGAAAATTCAATTAATCACTTAAATATATCTCAAGATAACAGTCACAAAGCATTTTATAATTTGGAAAGTATTTTGTCTTTATGATATTTTTATATTATTGTGAAACCTGGCAGGCTACAGAGAAGGAATACAGCTATAGGTTGCATTCATTGTTACATATATAAGCCTCTATAGCAGATATTGTAGGTTATCGCATTGGATCCCCAATCCTACACCCTTTCCTTGCTTCACCTCTAGTACAGAAGCTGGAAAGTAAAGTAATTACCATCCCAGAGTCTCTTGCAGCTAGGGGAGGTCATGTGACACTGCTCTTGTCAATAAAATATAGGCACAAGTTTCTATGGAAACTGTATATTCCAGAACAAAGCCTATATCAAAGAAGGCCTGTTTTCCTTCCCCATTTCTTCTTTCCTGCATGCACAGTAGCTATGCTGTGCATGCAGCATTGGATATGACCATGAATGGCAGAACAGGCAGACAAAACTGAGCCTGAAAATCAAAAACACTTGAGAAGTTGCTACAACCTAGATTGCCTACCTCCAGCCAACCTATTACACAAGAAAAAGATACCTCTCATTTGTTGAAGCCCTGAAGTCATTTTGTATAGTTGTAGCTGATATTAATTATGAATTAACACAATCTGAATAGTTATATTTTTAAATAAAAATAATAAAACATAAGTATAAAGAAAATAATGCAATGTTGAACTATTGATGTGTGTTTAAATGACCTTAAAATATGACTTTCACATCTATAGGTATTCAAATATTATTGATTGAAAGAAGGAAATAATCACAGTGAGGCCATGTTGAGCCACTTCCTCTTGCTCGAGGCCCGCTTCTACCTCTCGGAAGTGTACTTTCTCTGCTCTGACTCAATAAACTTCTCTTTCACCACTGTAAAAAAAAAAAAAAAAAAAAATTACAATTCTTTTTCAAATGTCACTGCTATAATAAGGAGCTATCACTGGATGCAAGTCCTTGTAGCTCCTTCTCGTGGTTTTCCAGGAATGTTCCACATATCCCACTTTATTATGCTTTAAGTGAAGGAGACATTTACTTAGGGACTTGGTGTTTTGTGATTATGTGTTCTCGTCCTCTCACATGATAAAATTTGTGTTAGACTGGGAATGATATAGGCAGGATATAGCCAGAGTTAAAAAAAAAAAAAAAAAGAGTGTTTCAAGAAGAGAATGAATTTGAAATAAGGTGGGTTAGAAGAGATGAGGAATAATATTACTAGATAACTTGTAACTGGATATAGTCTCAGTTCAATCCCTCCAAGCCCACAGGCCAGAGATAGGCCTGGCATCCACCCACAGCTACAGCAGGTGAGCCTGGAGCCCCTGGGGATTGCCTCTAGAAAAGTTCTATATTGAACTCATCCTTGCATATCTAACACCTAAAGGACCTTAATAAATGTTTGTCAGGTGGGTGAGTAGGGGGATAAGAGAGAAAAGAAAACCATGGACAGATGGGGCCCTGTTTGAGCCTGAGAATATTTTAAAAGCTATTTGAAACTGGATCTCTAATTTTCATTTAGCAAAAATCTTGGCATCATATAATTTGGTGTTAGGGTTGTGTTGAATTCAAGAAGCACAACCATGAAGAATTAAAAAGTAAACGTTATGCCTTCGAGAGATCCATAATTAGTTCACAATAAACTTACTAAAACATTATTTCAAACTTCTACTCACTTTCCTCACACAGTGCAGTTGGTTGAGCACCTCCAACTCCCCTCCCACAAAGCAAACTTTTCCTTCTCTTCTTCTTCCTCAGCCTCTTATTACACATAGCCTTTTAGTATCTCCTTCAGCAAGAAAAATTTCCCCTTTAGAACTTTAAGGAAGGAGAAATGGAGCTGGTAATTTAATTATAAGATCTCGTTTGTAAGAGAGATGAGCAGAAACTCTATGAATAGTCTCATGTTAATAATTTTGCCCTGTAACATTAGTTATATTACTTCACATCTCCATGCATCTCTTTTCATGCCTATTAAGTTTGAATTCTAATTGTAACGGAAGGTTTTAAAGACTGAAATGTATTGGAGGAATCTAAAATTGTTTATTAAAGAAGGAAATTACAACATGGAGTACTCTTTAGGGTTTACAGCCTGTTCATTGCCTATAAGTAAAATTTAATGTGCTCCCGCTCTTCCAATTTCATTAAATTAGATCCTTGGAGTTGATGAATATCAGAGCTGGAATGGACCTTCCATTCTAAGCCTATTTTAAGGCCTTGATTTGAGAAATTAATTCATTGAGCCATCAGTGTTCAATGGCATCCTAGTGTCACTCACCGTGGTTAGATGCAGACACAAACTAGAACATGTGTCTGAATACTCCAGTCTAGGGTCATGCTACCAAACTCTATGAAGTCCTTTGTACTTCTGTCTTTAAATTTTCTAGCACCTGCACTGTGTATTCTGACACCCTTTGAGATCTACATTGGGGTGTGTGGCACCACCTTTGATTGGCCAGCATGAGCAGGGGGTGTCAACATTCCAAAGCTAAAAGAATTAAATGCACAATAAAATTCCATAAACTCAGACAGAGACATATACTGTTCAAGTCAATGCAACCTTCACACAGAAAGATGGCAAAGCCTCTGTCATTCATTTCATTCTGAAAAAGATTGTTAAAAGACAGAATTTGGAATGATTCTATAGCAAACGAGATGTCGAAGGTCAGGTGCTTTTAATGTAGAACTATTCAGCTTGAGGTGAATAGTTCACCTCAAAGGTGGTGTCTGTGAAAGGCAGTGATGGGTGAATGCAATGTCCATCTTTAGAAAACTTCTTCCATTAATGGCAGGATGTATGAGCAAGGATGGCAATCTGGCCAACACTGTTCATAAGACACAGTCTGAATCCAGGAAAAAGTCAATTCTTTAGACAGAAGTTAGTGCGTGATTGACCCAATCGATGTGCAAGGATAGGTGAGAACTAGAGGAGGAAAGAAGCTCATCCTCTTTATTAGTCCTGGGTTTTTCTTCCAGACACACACATGGCCTGCTTCTCCTGCAGAGTACGCAGGTCATCCCAGGGACGTGGTTTCAGCTCTCACTTGGGCCAGGACTGGAAATGGGTGGAGCAAATGCTGCCCTTGGCAGTCCCTGTCTGTGCCACAGAGCTCACTGGGCAGGGCCATGGCTGCTGCTCTGCACTCATCACCTTGCCCTGTCCTGGCAACTCTTTTAGAATAGGGTTCCTTGAGGAAATAGTGTGGGTTTTGAACAGAAGACAGCTTCTTTTCAGAAATGGCGTGGCAAAATGTTAGAAGAAAAGATGCTAAAACATTTAAAATTCAGAACAAAATAATTAATCAGCTTTATGCTATCCTTTATAACCTCAGCCTTTGAATTTTCTTCCTTCTTGAGAACAATCACTTCTGTGCTGCCAAAAGAAATGAGATGTGATTTCTTCTAAGTCATTACCATGATCTCCATCAAAGAACAGGAAGGACAGTAATTAGTACTTCACATCAGAGCAGCCTCAAATTTGACAAAAACTTTGTCCTTTGCAGAGCTAAAATGAAGCACTTATAATTCTTAGAATTTTCCCATGAGTTGCTGCCATTTGGCAGAAGTTTCTGGAATTGTTTCTTATAGACCTTTCCTGCTGTTAATATTTTTTAAAGGAAAACAAAATAAAGTCTTACAAAAAGAACAACTAACAAGTATCACTACATTACCTTCAGTGCGGAATTACCATTGGAGAGGCAATATATGGGGGAAAATCTGAACCTCCTTAGTTTCTTGGCAACTCTGAGATCTAGGCATTCATCCAATAAACTGTTTGCAATATCCAGAGTACCTAGGGCACTCAGTCAACAGGGCAAAATCCTCAGGTGCAACTGGACAGCAGCAACACTTTTTCAAACAGTTTCTAAATAGTCACAGAAGTACTGGTGTCCAACACACAGGTATGCAGACCCAGACAAGCAGGTCAACATGATCAGAAAGTCAGTCATCTAGCCATTCAGGATGTTTTTATGAATATTGGATAAAACTCCACCCAGTTTTCTGGCTCTTAGAGGCTTTCCAGAACACGGTGTAGCGAGGGAGAACCCAGACTCCCTGATTTGAGGAAACAGAGCTGAAAGTCTGGGGAGCCCAAGGTGGCTAGAACTCACAGAACACAGGAAAAGAGAAGGGAACTGCATAGAGAAAGAATTCCAGATCTGTCTGTAGAAGGCTTCCCTCAAAAACTCATCAGAGTTTACCTATAACTTTTTAGAGTCACTGTAAACCTTCAGGCTCCAGAAATGTTTAAGGTTCGTTACCATGCAAGTTAATATTTTCTTTTAAATGTGTAAAAGATCACAATGGGATATACTTATTCCCATGAATGTTTTCAACATTGTTAACAGTAACTAGTCCCTTTTTTTTCAATCTGGAAAATAACATCTGTGGAACAATTGAAAGATCCCTGGGCTGGGGTGAGCACACTTTGTCTATATTCTGCCAACAAATCAAAATTTTTAACATAAAATAAAGCGGTTAGTACCAATTTACGTTGTCTCACAAGAATGTGGTACAGGAGACAATAATAAAGAGGTAGATTTTTTTTTCCGGGGAAAAGCACTGTGGGACTTGCTCTGTGCTGTCCAATTCAATAGCCATGACACACACACACAGCTATTTAAATTTAGTTAGTTAAATGTAAATAAAATCTTAAAACACATTTTCTTAGCTGCATTTTGAGAGCTCAATAGTCTCATGTGGCTACAGACTACTGTTTTGGACAATACAGATGTAGAATATTTCCATCACTGTAAGAAGTCCAATTAAAAAGTGCTGGAATTTGGGGAAGCCGGGATGGCTCAGTGGGTTAAGTGCTCACTTTGCAGCACTGGGGACCGAGGATCGAATCCCAGCCTCGGCCCGTGTGGACCCATATGCTGAACTGGGGAGTGCCCCCAGTTCAGTTATCACCAGGGTGAAGACCCCGGCCCAGTTCCTGCCCTGTGCAGCCCCGCGCCCACCAGTGGAATGAAACTATGTGGAAAAACAAATGATGTGCAACTATGAAGACTGTTCTGGGCCCTCCCCCTTCTCTCTGTCTCTGTATCTCTCTCTGTCAAAAACAATAAAAATAAATCTAAAAAAAATAATAAATAAAATTAAAATTAAATTTCTAATGAACATCCTCTCTCAAATGTCACCAGCAGCTCTGTATTTGCCTCAACCCTTTATTAGTAATTACCCACACAAACATTTTTTGCAACAATTAATTCAATAACATTGACCATAATTTTCTTAAGAGTTTCTGTGTACTGAATACCAAGACATTATCTTCATAGGTCACTGTTCTGTTTCTCCTCCCACTTTCTCTGACAAAATTCATTATGCTTCAATCCAACCGGCCAGCTCTTAGTGCTTTTAGTTACCTGAACATGTAGGGGTCTGGTAGTTAGCACTGAGGCATTCTGGATGTTTCAAAATGGATTTCTTTTAGCTTATCTATATTTCCTATTTTTCTTTGATGAATATGAATTGCTTTACAATCGAAAACATCATTTTAGGGGAAGCCGGGATGGCTCAGTGGGTTAAGTGCTCACTTTGCAGTTCCGGGAACTGAGGATTGAATCTTGGCCCCTGCCCATGCAGACCCATGTGCTGAACTGGGGAGTTCGCCCCGTTCAGTTATCTCTCTGTCTCTGTATCTCTCTCTCTCTCTCTCTCTCTCTTTCTCTCTCTCTCTGTCAAAAACAATAAAAATAAATAAAGGGTGTCCCAAAATTCACGCAAGAAGTAATTAAAAAGTGTGTAAGTACTTTATTAAAAAAAAAAAAGTGCTGGAATTTATAGTTTTGACATACTTAAGAAATGAATCACATTTTAAAACCATGTTATTTGACTTTCTCTTATAAAGGTTTTTTTGTATGTGTATCTACTAATTTGCTCTTTGAACTTATTTATAGATTTTTAATATTGAGCATTTCAAGATGTAACTTTGAATTTTAAGGATTTCTTATAATAATTTTTAATTGCCCTTCTGATATCCTGAAATAGATCCAGAAAAGGTACCAATTTAACCTTCTAAGGCAGATGTCCAATCAATAAGTTGTCAAAGGAAAGGGATTCAACACTCATCTTGATAGCTAGTTTCAGCAATAATAAATGCCTTCGTATTCCTTTTCAAATATATGTTTGGACAGCTTCTCAAGTCTTCCATCTAAATTTTCATCCTGAAGCCTCATGATATTGACATTTTTCTACTGAATATGTAGATGTGTAGACATTATGAATATATGGATATCATAACAGAAAGTCAAATGAGCTCAATGCCACTTACTTTTGGCAAAAAAATTAGAAGCAGAAGAGTCTTTTCCATTACTATTAAAGGCAGACATTTTCTCCAAGGCTGTGAGAAGCTGTTTCTCTTGCTGCCTATGCAGTTTCAACTGCAAAAGCCATTTGCCACTATATGGATTCCTCCAGGAGACTTCAACTAGAGTGAAAAAGGAGCTCTCATCACTTGGGAATTCCAGAGCTTTTTGAAAGTTAAGAGTAGAGTGGTTGGGGATTAATTATAGACAACAAGCCCACACCTAATCCTATTTCCCTCCTGAGGATCATGTGTCACCCAACAGACAGCACTCACTATGAGATGGCTGAAGAGAGCTTCTCTCTGGGAACCGAGATGGAAGTTATGGTGGAATCAAGCATTGTAGCAGAATCCCTTGGCTATTAATGCCCCAGTTTCCTTGGGCCTTGGTAAGAACAGGCTGAGACTATTGGAATGGAAGATTCTTCAAGATTAACATTATTACTTTCAAATGAAACTTTCACAAAGAGATCTCTGGCAAGTGCAAAAGAACATGTGATGAGGCAAATGCATCATAATGTGTGAAAGGACTGAAGTGACATCAGGACAACTGGGAGTCATGAACCAATGAACAAAAGTCACACATTAAGAATCATTCTTCTTTCACCTGAAATGTCACATCAACATGAGACAAATTTCATTCTTAAGATAATCTTTCTTCACATCGCAGCTTTTTAGTTAGAAATCACCCAGTCATTAAAATCAAGTTGAATTACCTTTCTATAAAAAGTTATTAACTGTGTTTTGTAAAAGCAACAGCATATACTCTATAAACACACTTAGAAATAAAAAAATAATTACTTTGATTTTTAGAGGTTTTGTTTTCCTCAGCTAATATCTTGTCAAATAACATTCACTTGAACTGTTATGTTTTCATAAATATATATGGGTTATTTAATATGTCATCTTCTAAAGTAAATCATGTATTGATATTCTTGAAGAGAGTTACATGAGACACTGGTAGATGTGAGGTCACTGAGATATGTAGCAAAATCTGACTCAAATGTGCTTGTTTGAAATAACAGAGTAATCAACTAAAAGTCCAGAATTACTAGGTCTAATGAGAAAAAAATACTGCAAAATTCTTAGTACAATATTAATATTCTATCAATAATAATTTTCTTTTTCTTTTCTTTTTTTTTTTTTTTTTTATCTTTTCACATTTATAGAGAGAAATTATCTTTTTGTCTTCAGTGCATAGTTATTTCTATTTTACTTTTTGACAGATAGAGAGAGAGACAGAGACAGAGACAGTTAGAGAACCAAACTGTGGGAACTCCGCAGCTCAGCACGTGGGTCCTGCCTGGGCCGGAGCCGGGATTCGATCCTCGG
>PVKE010025202.1:0-23232 GCA_004027555.1 Craseonycteris thonglongyai
AGTCATATGATTCTTCAACATTTATCCTTGCTACACCGCTGCACATAAATAATGCAGGGAATTCTCATGATGCCTATTAAAAAGGGCGTAGAATTATTTTGATTTCATTCTCCATAAGAAGTGAGGCAGTAACTTGTTACTTTAGACCAGAAAATCACTATCAAATGCTCATTCTATGACTGGTAGGTATCACGCTAGTCATGGAAGTAGCTTGAAAAACTGAAATATTAGCAGTTGGCAGAAAGATAGCTCTATTTGGTTTCCAAAGGCTTCCGTGTGGGACTCTTAAGTTTTATGCTGAAGAAAATCATTTCTTTACTCAACATGTCAATCAGAAAACACATGCAGAAACAATGATTTTATTGGAACACATAAAAGTACATGAATAATGAAAGATGAAACAGAAATATAAAATGGCATTACAAAGAAAATATACATATAATATTAGCATACATGTATAATAGAATTAATATACACATGAATATAGACCTAAATGCAAAAAATATATAGAAATTAAAGCAAAAAAATATAGAGAAATTAAAATTAAACTGACAAAAATCAGTTGATCAGATTTCTTTCCGTCTTTAGTGCTCAAAAACACCAATCTCTTTTCAATTCAGATCTTTAAAAAATGATTAAAACAACTTTTTTTTCCCATTACTATAAAAGTCCACAGAAACCTAATTTTCCTTTTTGTTTTTTTTATCCTCAAACACTAAATATTCTAGCAGGATGATAATGCTGGCACATTTATATCAGAATACGAACACAGAAAACATTTCACTTTAAAACCAAGAGACTAAGTGACTCTAAATTACATTTTACATAGCACCCAAGAAATATAGATGTCTGGCTTTTGATCTAGTGCCAATAAAAAAGAGTCCCAGAAAAGTAAGCATTGGAAACCAAGGTAGAAAGCAACATAATATAATTGATCTAATTATTACCCAAGTTCCTCATTCCATTAAGGTCACTCAAGTTCACCAAGCATGAAGAATTAAATGCCATCCACATTAATTGCCTCATGTGAATTTCCTTTTATTTTAATGGATGAGTATTTTCAAGAACTAAGTTCTGGTTCTAAAAAGTGAAGTCTGATTAAGAAAAGGAGTCAGATTCTTTTGTCCCAATGTCCTTTCACCTGGTGGTCATCATGTCCCCCAACCTGAGCATTCTCAAGGCCACCAACAAGGCCATGCAATGCTCCATACCACCATGAACCATACACGCCAATGTGCCAGCTGTGGCTTTCTTCACTTTATGGCTATGGCCAACGTCCTCCATTCAAATTTTAATCTTTAGGCACCTGTGGACTCACACATACGGAGAAAGTGGAACATGCTTTGAGATAGCTTGGGCCAAGACCCAACCTTCCTTTATACCAACTCTGTCAAAAGAATGATGCTTAGGGAGCGTATTTCACCCACATATCAACACTGCTTCAAGCTATGCTAACATAGCCTTCACTGAAAAAGTCAACCTTTTTCCCTATCCAGGAATACTGCTGGTGTGCAAGGAGCCCCCAGGTGTGGATGAATCATATTTACTCAACAGGGATAACCAGACATACCAATTATGAATAAAATGACTACTGCAGAGATGGACTTCTTAGTAAACTAAAGACGATCAAGCAACCTAATCATTTTTTGAGCAATCTCAGTTGAGAAGTTTTAGGCACATACTCGTAGACCAGAAAGTATAGTGGGGGCAAGAGCACTACTTGAAGTAACGAGGTCTGGGTTTTACTCCCAGCTCTGCCTTTTACTTTACTTAAGTGCCTGAAGAGCAGGATCCTTCCTCTCCACCTATGGACCCTCAATACCTAACAGTGCTTGGCATACTATGGGCTCTTGATGAGTATTTGTTAACAAAAGGTGTGACCTTAGACACCTAAGGTCTTTCTATATAAGTTCCCGATCTTTAAAAACAAGGACATAATAATGCACGCATGCTTTCTACAGTTAGATGTTTTAAGAACCAAGTGAACTAATAGATGTTAGTTATAACTATTTAAATAGCTATCTGTTAACCATAAAGTACGTTGCAAAGATAAATTTTAAGTAAAGAAGCATTATTGGAATGGGGGTGGGAGGGGTAGCAAGGATGGTTCTTCAAAGAACACAGCCTTTAGAAGCCTAGATTTTTCATCAGTCCTTCCAACACTTCACCCATCTCTTGGCTTGCAAAGATGTTCAATCCCCTGAGAGAGATCACTGCTATGGTTCTAATCAAAATTGAAAGTGTATGCCAGCCTCTGAAAAAATAAAGTGCTAAAGAAAAAATTTCAAGCTCTTTTCTGACAATGGTCTCCCCTCATGAATTACCCTCATTAACATGGATGGCACCACCATCCTCATAAAGCCCTGGGTTTGAGTGCCTGCCATTTTCCTGTCACATCCAATTCCTTCTATTCAATAACGCTGGGATTGCCTCACATATTGCCCTAGGCCATTATTATCTTACCAACTTTTTAAAAACTTAACTTTATATTATTACAAATCTACTTTGGGGTTCTGGTAACGTATTTGGGGAAAATGTTTTATCATACCTCATATCATAGTCAAAATGAATTCCAACAGATTAAATAATGATTGTTTTAAAATGAAGCAACAATAGAACAAGAAGAAAATATAGGTAAGTATTTATGTGATCTTGGAAGGGGCTGACATTCCTAATTATTAAAGCAATAAAAGAGAATGCAAAAAAAAGTTTGACTTGACCATGTAAACAAAATTTCCATTTAGTTAAAAGATTAAAGACAAAATGAGGAAAGGATATAAAACATATAAGGGGGTTTTAGTCTTGATATATAAAGAGTTCTCAGAAATAAAGAAAATGGCTTTTAAAAATCAGATAAAAGTGACATAAGAAGTCAGGCAGAGATGAACAAACACCATATGGTTTCATTTATATGTAGAATCTAAAAATAAAACAAACAAAACAAAAATAGACTCATAGAAACAGACCAAAGGAATAGTCGGGAGTGAAAGATGAGTGAAAAGAGAAAGGGGAATATATTCAATAATAATGTGATAAGTTTAAAATTTCTTTTTTTTTAATTTTTATTGTTTTGACAGAGAGAGAGAGAGATACAGAGACAGAGAGAGAACTGAACTGGGGGAACTCCCCAGTTCAGCACATGAGTCCGCAAGGGCAGGGGCAGGGGCAGGGGCCGGGGCTGGGATTCGATCCTCGGTCTCCGGCACTGCAAAGTGAGCACTGAACCCACTGAGCCATCCTGGCTTCCCCAGTGTGATAAGTTTGCATGCTGACAGACGATTACTAGAATTAGTTGGGGTGATCTCATTGTACAATATAAAATGTTGAATCTACCTAAAATAAATATAACTAATATAATATTATATACCAACTATAGTTAAATAAAAAAAATTTCTAAGTGAGTTAGGACATGAACATTAAATTACAAAAATAAAGGACAGGGGGAGAAAAACAACCAAATTTAAAAAAATAAAAAGTTCAAATAATCAGTAATTTAAAAAAATGAAAAAACAAACAATAAATACATTTTTTTTCCTACCAAATAGGCAAAGAACTAAATGGTGCAATGTTCAATCCTGACAACTGTACAAGGAAGCAGGAGGTCTCACATGCTCCTGCTGGTAGCAAAACAGGCCAAATCTTTCTGAAGGGAAATTTGGCAACATATCAGAAACTATATAAAGGCTTACGTACATCCTCCAATCAGGAATTCCATTTTTAAGTATTTTTGCTAAAGGAATTATCAGGGATCTACACAGTGAATTCTGTACAAGAACGTTCACCACAGCACATGTTCATGTAACATCTAAAATATTAAGAGAAAAAAATGGTACATTTACGCACTTGAGTATTATGAATTTTTCAAAGAAAGTGTAATGGTACTTAATGAGAAATCCTCATAATATTAGTGAAAATGCAAGATCCAAAACTATACAGTGTGTGGGCCAAATTTGAGGAGGAGGGGAAAACAGGAAACCACACATTTTATACATATAGCTAGCTCAGTGAGAAAGTCAGTGTTGGTACTTTCAACTTCAACCTGCAGTTATTCTGTGGGTTTTGTTTTGTAATTAATTGTTGGATTTGGGTCTCTGTAGACTCTGAAATAGCAGGGGTAACAAGGAAAACTTTCAAAGTCAGTGTTTCAAATTACTCTAAAACTGGCTTTATTTCTTCTCACCCAAAAAGTCCTCATCAAATTATTAAGGGAAGAGAAAATTTTTTAAGAGGAGAAAATGGGATAGACAAGACAGGAATTCTTCTTCTGCAATGAAGTGTAAGATAAAGGACAGAAAGATCACCATCCTCCCAACACCCCACCCTGGAGTCCTCCAGAGGACACAGAACACAGCAGAGGATCCATGGACACCTGGGCTGTGTGAATGTATCTATACCCACCTGCGTTCCCACCACGCTAAGGGCATCATATGGCCATACTCTCACAGATCTCAGTGAAACAAACCACCTGGCCCCTTATGTCATTCTCTCCAGAATTCCAGCCTTCTAGTGTCAGTCAAGTTGCCTTAAACCAGCGGTGTCCTGCCTTTTTCCTGGGGCACAGTGGAAGAAGAACAATTGTCTTGGGCCACACATAAAATACACTAACACTAGTGATAGCTGATGAGCTTAAAAAAAAAGGTTACAAAAACATCTCATAATGTTTTAAGAATTTGTGTTGGGCCACATTCAAAGCTGTACTGGGCCACAGGTTGAACATGCCTGCCATAAAGGTTCCTCAAATTGAAAAACTTTCTGAAGAGATCAGTAACCCCCAAAACCATAGCCAAGTGTGTACATGGCAGAAAAGAGAAGGGCTGCACAGAGCAAAAGTGTTCTTCCACAGGAAGACCCAGAAAAGAGTAAAGCATAAACAACTTCAAACATTTTGTGGACTAATAATACAAAGAGAGCTTAGATTTTATTTCTTGTATATTTTACAAGCACTGGAGAGAGCAAGTGAAAGGCATCACGCAGCTTGCTGTTGGGGGAAAAGAGGCTTGGGCTGCAGTCCAAAATCTTCCTATAATGTCACCCATGAAACATACACACACAGAAAAGAATGAAATGAAATGTAACAACACATTCAAAGGATTTTATGTTTGTGGATCATGGAACTATGCAACATGCTTATTTTCTTTATAACTTTTCTACTTCTGAATTTTCCTAAACTTAATCTATTTTGCTTATATGAAAAAATAACTATTATAACAGTGCTACATTTTTAATTAGGTAAATGAAATACCACCTCCATTCTATCACTTTCCTGCTCAGAAATCTGTAATGACTTCCTCATAGCTACCCTGTTTCCCCGAAAATAAGACAGTGTCTTATATTAATTTTTGCTCCCAAAGATGCGCTAGGTCTTATTTTCAGGGGAGGTCTTATTTTTCCATGAAGAAGAATATGGTACACATTTATTGTTGAACAAAAAAAAAAGGAAATTTATTACCTGTATTCAGTACGGTAGTAGTTGTCATCACAAACCAGCATAACCAAACTGTGAATCCTACAGTATCAAGAATTTCTTGTTACTACCATTATTTCCATGTACAACAATCTATGGTACATTTACTCATTTATTCAATGACAGTCATGTCATCATCTTCTGATTAAAAGAGACCTTGAACTTCCTGTCTGCTCCGGCTACGCTGCGAGCAACAGTGAGCTGCTACAGTCCAGAGTCCAGAGTTACGATAGCTTTGGGGGGCCTTATTATCGGGGAGGTCTTATTTTCGGGGAGGTCTTATTTTCGGAGGATGCCTTATATTTCAGCAAGAGGCAAAACCGTAAGTAGGTCTTATTTTCGGGGGATCGCTTACCGGTACTTTCGGGGAAACATGGTAGTAGCTACCCAATCAAATTCACCCTCCCCTTTCACAGGAAGCTTACCCTCCTTGACTACACTCTGCTGATCCCTTCCCCTATATGTGTCTCTATCCTTATTTTCTCTGCTGGACCTTTCTCAATCTGTAGTCACTTGGACCCTGTTCTCCAACGCTATTAAGTACTACAATCATTATTGCTTATAGCCTCCTCCATTAGACGGTAATCTCCTTAAGAAAAGAAAACATGACAAATGACTTGGAATTCTATTTTCCCTTAGTCCTGACATAGTCCTCCACACAAAGAGAACTCCCTGCTCAGTGACTACAGCATTTCTTTGCTCCAAGGAAGAGTCCAATTCAGCAGAAAGGCCATCATTTTACTAATTCCACCAACATATGTCACTGAATTTTAAAAGCTCCAAATGGTCCCGGACCCCTCCCTCTTATGAGGGGCACAGAGAGAATAACATAACCGACCCCTTTCCTGGTGGTCTGTAGGAAGATGTTCTAGTCTTGCATCTTTCTCACTAACATCAGAGGACCACCATGAACCCCAGTGAGAGCAGGATGTTCAGACAGTGGCTGACTGATGTCAGCATCGCCAGGTCTGTGGCACCTGCCTGGCAAACAATGCAGACCTGGGGTTGTGAAACATTTACCTATTCACCTGATACTCATGGGCCAGCCTTTTCTTTAAGGCAGTGGTGTCCAACCTTTTGGCTTCCCTAGGCCGCATTGGAAGAAGAATTGTCTTGGGCCACATACAAAATACACTAACAATAGCTGATGTGCTAAATAAATAAATAAATAAATAAATGAGAGAGAGAGAGAGAAAATTGCAAAAAAAAAATCTCATAATGTTTTAAGAAAGTTTATGATTTTGTGTTGGGCCACATTCAAAGCCTTCCTGAGCCCATGTGGCCCACAGGTCTTGGGTTGGACAAACCTGCTGTAAAGCATACATTCATGAACCATCACAAGTGAAAGAAGTCTTAGAAAACAGGGTTTCAGGGCATGGGGAAGTGTTTTGTTGGACTGCCTGAGAAGTCATTCCAAGCAGTGATGGGACAGACGCTCTAAGAGGAGGGGACCCACTGGGCTGCAGTATTGGAGGAGAACAGGGGTGGGACTAAAGGGTGGAATGTCAATCAGGTGGGGACTATACTTTCTGGCTTGAGTCAGACAGACCTATGTTCTAACTACAGCCTGTCACATACTATGGCAAGTTTCTTAACCGCTCTATGTTTTTCCTTTTATTAAGATTTATAAAGTTAAAAGAGAGAGCCAACAAAGCTTTCATTAAATATAAGAAATACAGATGCATAAGAAATTTAAAAGAAATCTTTCTTCACCTTTTCCCTCTATAACCACACCACCCAATCCAACTATGCATCCTCAATTCAACAGAATTGGGCAAGAACTAAATCTTATCAAGTTCTAATCTATGAATTCTAAAAAACAATACCCTTCCATCTCAATACAAATAGCTCCACACCTAAGAAGGACTGTGTCCCTCCTGATCAACTTGAACTTCCTAATAAACCCAGTGCAAAAGAAACATGAAATACTCTAGATTAGTATTTACTATCCCATGCTTCCCTTCTAAACTGGAAAGACTCCAGCTTTATTGGCTTTGGCATTTAGCAATTTCTTCTTGCAAACTGAAAGGCAGTGTGGAATAGTAGAAGCACAATGCCTAACATTTGCATGGGTGGACCAGGATCCAGTTACATGACTTGCTAGATACCTACCACAGAAATACTCAGTGTCTTATCTGTAAGGTGGGCATAAAAATGATGCTACTACACATACTTTCTGTATTTTTGAACAAAGGAATTGTTCCTGCACTGTGCAACATTATTCAAGAGG
This sequence comes from Craseonycteris thonglongyai, assembly GCA_004027555.1. Classification (NCBI taxonomy): domain Eukaryota; kingdom Metazoa; phylum Chordata; class Mammalia; order Chiroptera; family Craseonycteridae; genus Craseonycteris; species Craseonycteris thonglongyai. The sequence goes on from PVKE010025202.1 coordinate 7,695, forward strand.
CAGGGCAGAACAGTTACGCAATGAAAGAAAAACTGGTATGAGTAACAAAGCATTAAAATTTGTAGAAGAGGTTCTATCAGAGGCTGGGTGTATTTGGTTCAAATATTACTAAGTTATATTATTGAACTTCTTAAAAAGTAATCAACTTTCACAATTTAAAAACAGATGTGGATTAAATTTGACTGCTGTAGGAGTGTTTGAGTGGCAGGTCCTCTTAATATAAGGTGACCAGATTCTAACATTGGTAAAGCGGGACACCACTGACCAGGGGGGAGGGGGTTCTTGATTAAAAATTTGGTCTATCTCCCGCTGTTCCCTAGCTTGTCGTGCATTCTTTCCAAAAATCGGAACTTTTTTAAAACGCCGCGGGATGCGGGACAAATTGTTAAAAATCGGGACTGTCCCGCCAAAAGCGGGACATCTGCTCACCCTGTCTTAATAGTGGTGAAAGGGTCTAGACTACCAGTGGTGACTGTCTCTGTGTCTTTATTTCTTTTACTCCCTGCAGGTAAGGAGCAGAAAGACCAGACATCAGCTCTCAGGCCAAGGGGCCTGTGCCAGAGGGTGAGGGTGACGCTGGAGCTCACAATCAACCCAGTAAAATCCTCATCAGAATTACAGCTTCGTTCTTCATCACCTTGAAAGTTAATCCAAATTCAGTCTCTGGTCTTCTGAAACAATCAGAGCAAAAAACACATGCCAAAGCATCATCTCATAAGGATAAAAGTCCCACGTGGCTGAGGGCTCTACCAATAGCATGTCAGTAAGTATGGTATTCTGTATTCTCCAATTTCATGAAAGTAGCCAATAGATTCATACAGAAACTACAAAATGGGTCTCTGACCACATCTGAACTTCAGGAACCAAAGTGTTTCTGAAATACATCTTGGAAAAATACCTCACTCGTATGGACGGATTATGCATGTTGGGCACCGTCAAGGCTTATCTAGAAGACAGTGTAATGTGAAGTAAAATATTCTGATAACAGCAAAAGAAGTGTCCTGATTTTAATTTTGGAATGTTATGTCAACTAATCTTTAATGTTTTGTATTCAGATGACAGGCAGGCAGGCAAAGCTAGAGTTTTTGCTTGTCCAATTAATCAAATAACCTCCATGCCACTTATCCTTGGAATTGGCATTAGAAAAGACCCCACGTGCCCCCAAATCATATAAATTCCATGGTTTCCTATTCATTAAATCCAGGTTGCCCTATGCTAATATGTCATATTTTGACATGTAGCCACAAGGGATGTACAATCAAAATTAAGAGGCGACCTTAGCTAAAATTGGCATGCCCCACTAGAACAAAAAATGTATGCCCACACATGGCTAGATATGTAGAGATCTTCTCCAAATGATGAATATGAAATTGGTAGAAACACAGAGATATATAGTTCATTTGTTCATTTTGAGTAAAATAGTCCTTTTAGCTTCCAACCAAACATATGGAAGAAATGTTCAGTTCACATGATAGCAAGTACACAGATGATTATTATGTGGGATTACATACAGATTCTTAATACTACTATCCTCATGCTATTCATTAAATAAACCTGCACTGGTGTTAAAATATGATTTTCTCTTGCTTTAAAACCTCCCATGGCTTCCCTCTGCATTTGGAATAAACGCCAAACTCCTCACCATCGCCTCCAAAGCTCCAGCCACATCTGCTGTCGTAGTTCATCTCATCCCATGCCCCATCTCATGCCACCACCTCGCCACCCCCTGATCATTCCGCTTGGCACACTGGCCTTCTTTCTTTGTTCCTTGTCCCATTATGTGCTAAGAGAAAGGCCCTTGTCCCTGCTGTTTCCTTTGTTTGTAAAGCTTTTCCCCCAAGACCTTTGTGTGGCTAACTTCTCCTATCCCAGGGCAAATGTTACCTCAGCAGTGGGGCTTCTTCAGCCACCTGCAATCACTCTAACATGTCCCCTCTATCACTCGTTTTACTTTCTCTATAGCACAATTATATTGCAATCTGAAATTTGTTGTTGGTTGGTTATGAAAATGTAAGCTCCAACAGGAAAGGGATTTTCTTTCACAGTAGTGTCCAGAGCTGAGCCTGGCACATAGTAGGTGCACAGCAGGCGTTTGTTACATAAATGAATGCTGAGCTGGAAGAGCCAGTTAAAGACGTGGCGATCCACTCCCCTAAATCTATGTAATAACTGAGAAACAAATGGGCAACTAGCCAAGAAACAGAAGAAGTATTTGGAGTTGCACATGAAATTATGATTAAGTAATAAAAATTAGCTGAATGTACCCAACATAAACAAATTATTTAAGAAAATAAAGGAGGATCACATGGCAATGTGAGTGGCCTGGGTTGGGAAGGCTTTCTGCGGTTTGATCATGAAGAACTCAATGAACCTTCTGACACCATGTTATGGGCTGAATATGTTTGTCATCCCCAATTTCCTATGCTGAAATCCTAACCCCCAGTGAGATGGTGTTTGGGTTGGAGGTGGGGCCTTTGGAAGGTAGGTAGGTTTAGACAAGGTCATGGTAATGGTGCCACTATGATGAGATTAGTATCCTTGCAAGAAGAGCAAAAGACACCAAACCTCTCTCTCTCTCTCTGCCATTGTGAGGATGCAGACTTCTGCAAGCCTGAAAAGATACCACAGGAAATCACTTTGACTTCTAGCCTCCAGAACGTGGAGAACTGCTATGTTTTAAGCCACCCAGACAATGGTAGATTTGTTAAAGAAGCCCGTGCTAACTAACACACACAGTGTCTGGTATGGCACCTAATGCCTGGCACATCATAGTTGCTCAATAAATGTCAATGAATTTTTAAATGTTTAAACTAAGAAAAAATTTAAATGTTAGTTCTCTCAGTGAATATTTTTCAAGGCCACAGCTCTATAATCCCTAGTGATGTTTCTCTCCAGCATAAATAGTAGGTATGTGGATATTAAAATTAGGCAGTAGAAAAACCATTATCTATGAATATAGGTATGATACAAGTTGGAAAAAAATTTTTTTTAAGTAGAGAAAAAACTATTTTCAGCCTTATAAGTTTCAAAAAGGCTTTGCAAGTGCAAACAGACTTTAGCTTTTTCACAGCCCCCATGCCCAGAAACTGGGACGTTAAAATGCCAGAAACCCTTTCAGTATTATAACCATGTGATAAATGCAGAAGAAACTCTCAAACGACCAAGATAACTTCTGTGGAGCTGCCAAAGAGCCAGATGCTTCTTTCAAAAGTATACCTATTTGGCTCTAAAGAATACCTGGTTGGGGTCGGGGAGGGGAGAGCTGGGATGGCTTAGCAGGTTAAGCGCTTGCTTTGCAGCCCTGGAGCCTGAGGATCGAGTCCCAGGCCTGGCCCATGCGGACCCATATGCTGAACTGGGGTGTGCCCCCAGTTTGGTTCTTGCTGGGCCTATGCAGGAGGCTCCTGGCCCAGTTCCTGCCCCGTGTAGCCCTGCACCCACCTGTGGAGTGAAACTATATGGAAATCTAACACTGTCAACTATGGAGACTGCTCTGAACCCTCCCCATTCTCTCTGTCTTTCTGTCTCTCTCTGTCAAAAAACAATAAAAATAAATCTTAAAAAAAAAAAAGAAAGAATACCTGGGGCCTCTGCTCCAGACAGGAAGTGTAGCTGGGATGACACGGCATGCAATGTGCATCCCCAGTCCCCTCAGCAAGCATCTTCTAATGGCAACGCTGTGTGACTATCAGGCTTGGCAGTACGTGCAAAACACATGTTCTGCTTTATATGAGGACAGAAACTGGAAGGATTTGGTCTGGGGCCAGGCACAATAAATTCCATACAATTACATGGGGAGAATGTGATATTGAAAAAAGATGCAAAATAGCGTCATTGCACCTGAGGTTTTTATTTGCAGAGAAATTGAACACAGATGAAGGGGGTTGCGGGGGATGGCTATATTCAAAAAGTTTCATGATGCAGGATACTAGAAAATAAAACTTAATTTAACTGATACATACAACAAAGAGCAATTGTGTTTACTAGTGCTATCAACTGTGTGATCTTTTGCTTCAATTATGAGTTTTTAAAAGGCCCTATTCATCCACATTCATTTTCACACACTCCTATGGAACTTGTATGACAATTTGGCTTGAAATGTTGAATTCAAAGGGTTTTTATAGTTGTGGAGGTTTGTGTGTGCTTTCATTTTATTTTTTTAAAGAAAGACTAGACTGCATTTCTACATTTGCAGCCCCTCATGGAGTTCATCGAGTTTAAATTTGCTGCCAAAATGATTTTTTTCAGTATCTTTAATGCTTGTCGGCCTCCTGAGAGAGTGTGTGCCCTGGGCTTTCATAATTAGGCGGCTCACACCTGAGCATCTCAGCTCTGGTAATTAGATCTCACGGCGCCAGTTTCCTTCCCATCCGGCCACAGCGCCAGGATGGAACGCATCTGGGAGCTGTGACTCTGGGCAGCATCCTGGCTTGCCCTTCCTTACTGCCTTGCCAATGACACAGTCAGTGCCTGGAGGGCACGGTCACTTCCTCCATTTCTGCCCTCCCTCCACACCTAGCAGAATCCTCTGCAGTAAGAGACAGCTCATAAACATTCATTTCCTGGCGGTAACAATACCTACGGTATGTATTTATGGAAAACTCCAGGTTTTGAGTGAAATAGCTGTTTCCATTTGCCTCTGTCCTCTAAGACACAAACCCTGGGGATGGCATGAAAAGAAAAATCTCCAGATGAAAATACTGAATTCATTTAGAATTACCCCTTGTCTGTTCTCCACATCATTCATCTGGAGTCACAGAGTGCAATGAACTTCAAGGTCTTTTCCCAAGATATTTTGCATTATCAACACCCAACATAAGCTCCCTTTCCTGATTGGCTACAGTGGCCAGTAGCTGAGTAACAATCCCTAAGTAATAAACAGAAACATGTACTCTCATTTTTTTCTCTCTGGGTTGGCCAGCTGTTTTGGGTTCACTGGCTGGAAGATGTTTGACACAGCATTCAGTTTTGGTTGACCTCTCACACTGAGTTTGGGAGACACGGATATGCTTATATCCCTTCAAAAGTAATAATCTTGCAGGTACGTCAAAAAGCAAAAGGAGAACCATACCATCCATTCAGAGGCCTGTCCACCCTTTCTGCCCCACTGCTGCCTCCCTGTCTGGCAGGCTAGACCACCACATGAAGCAGTGAAGCCCACCTGAAGTGCGTGACAGGGACAAGGTGGGGGTGGGTGCAACAAGTACAAGATGGCAATCTGCTCAGAGGCTCCTGAGCACCTCCCCAGCCTAACCAGCCAGGCTCCTAAACCTGTGCTGGTCTGAAAGGAGAGGAACAGGAAGGGGAAGAAACAAGCCATAAGCCATGGCAATGGGGAGGGGCAAGAATGTGAGCAGGTGAAGGAATTGGCTCTCTAATCAAGTGGCCAGTGGTAGCCATAGAAGACTGTGCAATCATCTCAGAATCACAAGCAATGGAGGAGCGCAGGCGCAGCTGACTGTCCGCAGTGACTTCCTACAAGCTGCTGTCACGTGTTCACCAGCACTCTCTCCCGCCTCTACGAAGTATAGAAAACAGCCAGGAGACTGCAAACAAACTTACTTCTTAATAACAAGAACAGCTCTCATTATTGAGTTCTCACGATTTGTCAGGCATTCTGCTAAGAACGGCCTTCAATCTTCCCTTTAAGGGTACCAATAAATGTTTACTTTTCTGGGAAATATAAATATATACGGCGTATAAGATGACCGGGCGTATAAGACGACCCCCTAATTTTACAGTTAAAACATAGGTTTAGGCCTATATTCGCTGTATAAGACTACAGCCTCGGAAGTGGGGGGTAGTCTTATACAGCGAATACAGACCTAAACCTATGTTTTAACTGTAAAATTAGGGGGTCGTCTTATATGCCCGGTCATCTTATACGCCGGAAAATATGGTAAATATTATTTCTAACCTATTCTACAATCCTGCTATGTTGGTACATGAGTCAAGCTTCTCCAGAGAAACAAAACCAACAGTGTGTGCGCGCATGTGTGTGAAGAGATTTGTTACAAGGAATTGGCTCATGCAATTCTGGAGGCTGACAAGTCCCAGACCTGCAGAGAGAGCCGGCAAGCTGGGGGCCCAGGAGAGCCCACGGTGCAAAGCATTCCCTGCTGTGCTTGTCCGTCTCCCCATCAAGACTGCAGAACATAGTGGCTGCCAAGTCTTTGAATTCTCCAAATATTCTGGGGTACCTTTGATGTGCCAGGCCTCTTTAAGGGCATAGCACATACCCTGTCTTGATAAGCCTTTGCAACATCTACCTCTGGGATAAATCTCAAAACAACCCCAATAATAAATTTGAAAATTAAAAAACAAAAAAATAAAAAGATAAAAAATCCATAGCATATGCCCTTGACAATTTCTTTTTAAATTCAGTTCTAGTGATTAAAATCTTGAATAAAAAAGGCAACTATAAGCTCTAAGCCAATGTTTATTAAGGCAACAACGCTTGACTTCTTCAATCATTAGTGTCCTGATGAAATTCTCTGTCAGGAGTGAAGCATCATGTCCTTTGTGACAAATTAGGCTGCAAGGCTTGTTTCCTCTGCGCTCTGGCTTCTCGCTTATATTAACGAGTGCCATAAAAGAAAGCCTTTAAGATAATATTTATTTGCAGAAACAAACATCGATTCAAAGCACTTAGAAGCACATATGGGCACCGAGGGAGACTCTCAGGGGAATGCTGGTATTTTATCACATAGTGAATATTATTACTGTGGTACCTGCATATCTCCACACTGAACCCACTCTCAGTATTTCATGTCGATGGCATCCTCTGACCCAACGCCATCCTAGTGCACACCTGCACGTCACCCACCGTAGTGACAGCAGTAAACATCACATTTCACCCGTCAGAACTGCCTAGGACTACATAAACATGGCATATTTTAAGAAAAAATGCCCCTCTGTTGTTTACAACTTAACAAAGATAAAGCCATGGCAAATACCATACATTATAAATGAAGACATCTACCACTGTACTATACTTATTCATCTCCAGGTTGAACAAATGTTAATTATAGAGAATTTGAAACTGAGACTTGTTAATGTCATCTTTAATTTAGCATGTTACAGTGTAAATGTTTTCCATTGTGTTAATTTACACCTGTTATCACAAGCTTCATTATTAGGCTTATAGTGGAGCAGCTCTCTGTGACTCTAAAATTTGCTTAAAATGGCAGAAACAATTACTAATTAGAAGGGCATGTTTACTTTAATTATGTTTATTTCCTAGTCTAGTTTTATATGTGATGTACTATGGAAGTGCATGATTTAATTAGTGAAATCCATTTATTACAAGCAATTTCTCAAATGAGTACTGCTTAAAACATACCACAGATTCACTGAGTTTCATTAATTCCTTGGTTGATACATCTACTGAATGAGATATCTATATGGAGATCTTTCACTTACAAACTGAAAAGCGTTTCCCTATTTTTGTTCCAAATACCATAGTAACTACCAATAACAAGAATTCAACTCTAAAATTATTAATGCGAATTTTAAAATATAGTGTACAAAATTTAGAAACCTGTAAGCTCAAAATTTCAAAATCTGTACTCAGTTTAACAGGGTTTTCACTTATTGATATCCACACTCACTAATTTCACTTAAAATTCTATTTTGGGGAAGCCAGGGTGGCTCAGAGGGTCAAGTGCTTGCTTTATAGCCTCAGGTACCGAGGATCGAATCCTGGCCCTCGTTCATGCGGACTCATATGTTGAACTGGGGTGTGCTTCCCATGTGGGAGGCCCCCGGCCCGGTTCCCACACTGTATGGCCCCCGCCCCCCTGTGTGGAACAAAACCATGTTAGAAACTGATGACATTCAACTATGGTGACTGCCCTGGGCTCTCCCCCTTCTTTCTGTCTCTATCTCTCTGTCTGTCAAAAACAATAAAATAAATCTTAAAAAAAAAACCTCTATTTTAAATATATAAAAAGAAAATTCCTTTTTATTTTAATAAATAAGATATGCTTTTTGTCTTCCTAGTCATGTCTTTAGCATCCAAAGTACAATTGACTTTGTCTTTCTCAAGTATCAGAGCAGAGTAACACCAATAGAACACAGGCACACCTGAGAGACAGTGTGTGTTTGGTTCTAGGAACCTGTAGTAAAGCTAGTGTCACAAAACTGTGGGGTTGCAAAAATGTGAGTGTTGCAAACCTACAAGTCCTAGTCTTTTTGCTGGTGATGGGTCCTTCCTTCAAATAATAAACAACACAACACTAGTGAAGCACAATAAAGCTAAGAGCAACAAAACGAGTTATGTCTGTGGATTGATTCGGGCAAAACCATCAGATGTTGAAACCCCTAGGAAAGATTGCTGAAGAATGGGATATTCACCTGGTCTCAAAAGGTGACGCTGTAGACTATTTAATCTCAAAAAGAGAAAACTGTCTTTGGAGTGGAAAAATCCGATGGGGTCACTACCTTAACTACATAACCAAATCCAGTGCCACCATTAACAGGACAAAATGACTTCACATGCTCCCTGAGGTTTGCCTTGGGAAGGCCACCCTCCCTAGATGGCATTCTTGACTCTTATAAAATAATTGACAGATACACACTGTAGGATAGTCCATAATAACTAGTCTGAATTTTTCAAAACAGTCATCACAAAAAGACTTTGAGAAAACTGAAGTACTATCTTAGATTAAAAAGAGACTAAAGAGATGTGACAACTACATATAATATGTGATCTTGATTGGATTTTGAATTTAAAAGAAAGCTACAAGAAAAATTCCTGAGATATTTGGGGAAATTTGAGTAAGGTCCATATACTAGATAATGTGGTTAAATTTCGCTGGTGTTTTAACCGTAATAGATCAAAACACCACTGGAGACAACAATGACAAAACTGAAGATGCCCTACTTTGGGTACCTCGTGAGAACACAGGATTCTCTGGGAAAGACAATAATGCTGGAAATAATAGCAGACAGCAGGAAAGAAGAAGACCAGACATGAGATGGATCGATTCCATAAGAGAAGCCATAGGCTGAGCCTCTAGGAGCTGAGCAGGGCTGTTGGGGGCAGGACACTGTGGCTGCCTCTCATTCACAGGGTTGCCAGAAGTCGCAGCTGAATTCAAGCTCATAACACAAGAGAAACAACTAATTCTTAGGAGATACACCTGAAATGGTTACTGATCAATTGTCATGATCTGCAATAGTCTTTTGAATATTCAGAAAAAGTGAGCGCTATGAACTAAGTGTAGCAAAATGGCTGATAAACTGGGTAAAGAGTATTTTTCAAGCTCATTAACACTCTTGTGTCAACTTTTCTATAAGCTTGAAATCAAATGTTCAGAAAAGATAAGCATTCCAATGGTCACAGTGGGAACCAAGACAGGAATATGCTTCATACTTCTCACATACTTTCAAGAAATGTTAAGCTTTTTAAGCATGACTATTAAACCCATTAAAAGGGCAGAGTTACACTTGGAAGTGGCTTCACAGTTTCTTAATATATTGACTCACAACATTCTTGTGAAGCACATTCTAGACACCTTACATTTATAGGCCGCAGAAAAAATCCACCCACATGGCTGGTCTAGGCATTTCTCATACAGACTCCTGAACCCTTCAACCTGCTGAGAGTTCCAGCACTTTGTTTTGCTAGAAAAGACATTATCCATAAAGTGTTTTATTTAATTTTAAGGTAGTACTTCCTAGGTTGGCTCAGCGAGTTGAGCACTCGCTTTGCAGCCCCAGAGCCTGAGGATCGAATCCCGGGCCCAGCCCATGTAGACCCATATGCTGAACTGGGGAGTGCCCCCAGTTCAGTTCTTGCTGGAGCCTATGCAGGAGGCTCCCGGCCCAGTTCCTGCCCTGTGCAGCCCCACGCCCACCTGTGGAGTGAAACTATATGGAAAACTAATGCTCTCAACTATGGAGACTGCTCTGGGCCCTCCCCCTTCTCTCTGTCAAAAAACAATAAAAATAAATCTTAAAAAAAAAAAAACTACTACTTTTTATAAGTTCCATGACACTACACTTTTATAAACACACTTTGTTGATAAAGTAAACATTGGTGGAAACAGAATTTTGACCAACCAAGAGAAATCCCCAAGAACCCCAGAAAGAAAAGCAGTCCACACTGGTCTCTCAGCAATCCTCATGCTGTTTCTACAAATGCAGATGGGCTGAACCACACTTACCAATTCCCATAAAGCAGGCGATGCTGACAGGGAGGTAGTGCCTGCTGCACTTCGATTAATGTGGATCAACAGTCAGCGAGGGGACAGTCCCACTGAAGGACAAGCACTGTAGGGCCCCTGTCTCCAACTCTCCCCTATCCAGACAGAAGAACTATACAACATGCTACCTGCGGCTCCTCGAGACTGCCACCAAGCTTTCCAGGAACTATGACATTTTTAGGAATGCTGGGGTCGTTATCTTTTAATTCCATTTCTGATCTCTGTCTTTTTCTTTCAACACCAGCAGTCATTTTGGCAGTCTTCTTTAAATAATGTTTATCTTTCTAGTTACGGCAGATGATAAACAGGTTTGTTTAGCATCTGCCTGCTCCTACCCCAGCCCTGGATGTTAACCCGTGGGGTAGACCACTTCTAACTAAGGAAGTAAAAAAGGTGTTTCTAGAACGGGTTCGGAAACCCATGCTAAGCCAATGTAAACCCGCTCAGGAAAGTACTGCTAGTAAGACTAGTTCAAAGCTAGTTAAGACCAGGTTAAGCTAATCCAAGGACAGATCAACAGCTCAGCAGCTTTTAACAAGTCTTCACACATATTGCACTTGTGTGTTCTGAAGCTGAAAATAGATCTGTCTCCAGAAGAGGAAAGAATTAGGATGAGGCAAAGCTTGTTGGGAGAAGTAAGAGAGGCTAGCAGTGAACCTGATTAGGCAGTAGTGTCTTTCTACCACCCTTCACTAAGTTATAAAAGGTTAAAAGAAAAAACTAACAAGGCTCATACATCTTTTCTTCATTTACAAAGAGTTGCAATTAAAACCCTGGGCACTTTACAGGCATAGATGATTTGTGTGTGTGCACCTCCAAGTTTATACATGTACAACACACACTGTACCTGTGTTTCAAGAAGGGACAGCCAGATAAGGAGAGGTTGCTGAAGTAGGGTAAGTTTCAGCAAAATGTAACCTTCTCCTTAGAAACCAGGAACCTGAGTAATTAGATTATAATCTTTCCAACACTGTGGGAGAGATTTGATCAATTAGGGCCATGATCAGTTACATTATTTGGTTTACCTAAGTAATGGACCCTTAAATGGAATCAATACTTCTCCAGGCTGTGAGTCTTCAAGACCTGAGTTGCATTCAACAAAAAGCACAAGTGAATTTTCAAAGCGCCCTAGGATGTTAAACCACAGAAAGGGACTGAAGGGTAAATAGTCTTTTGGGCTCCCTGTATGGAGTCTTCCTTTCTTTCCCTCTTGTGGATGTTTTGTTGTTCACATGTGAATTACATTTGCTTTACCAAATAGCCTTACTTCATAGATGAGCAGCCACAACACTCAGTTTCTTTCAATTTTCATTAAAACTAATGTGATAGGGGAAAGAATAAGATTAATATTTCTATTTACGTTTTAAGAAATCAACAAAATGGCAGAAGTCGCTCTAGATTGGCTATCTTCCCCGCCCCTATCTCCCCTCCATGAGTGAATTCAGGGAAGGGCAATGAGGGTGTCCTGCCCAGTTTGTTGGGGAGCTACCTAGAGCTGCCTTCTAGGACTATCCTTGCTTAGAATAGATCCTCAAGAGCCCCCATGTTAACACCAAACTCTCCGACTGCTGACACACACTGTCCCCACTCTATTCCAAGTGCAGGACCTGTATTTAGTGATTGTTATACAACTCAGTGCGTCCCTTTCCCAATCCATATGGTTTGCAGACTAAAGGTAATGTATTTGTACCTCAAGACAGAAAACTCCTCAGTGTTCTAAGTTCATTCCCTGTTCTCCTAACTTTGTCTCCTGGAGGACAGCATGGGGCGGTGCACCTGAAGCTCCTCCAGCAGCCTACCCATGGATTTGCTCTCACAAGGGCACCTGCAACACACTTCTCACCAGAAAGCTGCTGAACACTTGTAGTAATTAGGAAGTTGAGCAACTACCTTCCGACTTCCCCAAGAACAAAGCTTCTGTTAAAGGGTGTGCGGAAACGTGACAAGAGGAGACGTGGAAAAGGGGAAGTTTATAGAGAGGCTCTTCTGCGTTTAAGTCTCTGCAATGAGGCAGAGACACTGAGGTAATTGAACACAACAGGTAATCAAAAAGGCACTTATATTTACCTTTTAACATCAATTATCTTCCTCCTGACAACAGCGGAAAAATTGTTTGACTAAAAAGTCGGCCTTTGACTATTTCTACAACACCTGAAGTGTGTTGGGTGGCAGCATGTTAGCCCCACAGAAGTTCAAAATCTGTTGGATAGTAACTGAGAGTTGACTCTGTGAGCATTACATTACAAATGATATTATTTTCAAACCATTTTATTCCACAATGGAGGAAAGGCATCTGGAGCTCAGCTTTCTTATTTGTCGAGGGGGGATAATAATGTGTACCTCATGCAGGCACCTTTGGACTGGGAAAAATAAGGTATGTGAGTCACCTAAAACAGCCTTTGCCACAGGGTAGGTGCTTTGCCCACTAGGATAGCTGGCAGAAATTGTCCCATAGAGCAGGGGTCCCCAACCCATGGGCCATGGAGCCAGAGAGCAAATCTTTTAGACTGTGCAGGCCACATGGCCTCTGTGACAACTGCTCAGGCCTTCCACTGCAGCATGAAAGCAGTACCGGTCTGTGGCCCGTTGGGAACTGGGCCACACAGCAGGAGGTGATCAGTGTGTGAGCGAGTGAAGCTTCATCTGTAGTTACAGCCGCTCCCCATCGCTCACATTACCACCTGAGCTCTGTCTCCTCTCCAATCAGTGGTGACATTAGATTCTCATAGGAGCACAAACCCTATTGCGAACTGCACATGTGAGGTATCTAGGTTGTACACTCCTTATGAGAATCTAATGCCTAATGATCTGAGGTGGAGCTGAGGTGGTGCTGAGGTGGTAAACACTGCAAATACACATTAACATCAGCAGAGAGGTTTGACTGCACAGAGACCATAATAAATCAGTTGCCCCTGGAAAAAAATTGTCTTCCATAAAACCGGTTCCTGGTGCCAAAAAGGTTGGGGACCACTGTCCTAAAGGAAGAGCTGCCGTCTGAGCATCTCTCATCTTTTTGGCCAAGTCACCTTCTGATCCAACAACAGCAGGCCATATGTGAGAAAACAGGGAACTGTCCCTGTGGAGCGTACACCTGATTATGCACACCAGCATGAATCCTGTCTGAAGACCCATCTTCCTCAGCCTCTTCACAGCATTAAAGGATTAACTAGCATTTGGTGCTCTTTGAAGAGGCTGAAGGGTATTTATGTAGAAAATTCAAGTACATAGCCTAGGGCTGTCACCTGCGCTGACACTGCCCATCTCTGTATCTGAGGGACAGATGGACGTCTAGGGGCTGCCACTTGGTCCTGGTTAAGGCAGAACTTCCTAGGCATTACTTTTTGCCTTTCTTTCAGCGGAGTCAACTGGACAGAGCCCTACAGATCATTCGCACCCCCTCTGCATCTACTCAACAGGCTCGGGGAAGAGCAGGACTACAGGTGTAGAAGACCCACATCCCAGAGCTACCTTGGCCACTAGGTCACTTTGGACAAATCGTGTCCTCTGAGACTGTTCTCATCCACAAAGTGAAACTGTTGCACTCGCCGGTCCAGGTGAAGGTCAATTCTGTCCCCCAGACTGGGTCGTGGGGTATCCAGACATCTGGTCACACATTACTCTGACTGTGTCTGTGAGAGTGCTTCTGGAAGCCTGAACAGAACAAGAAGGCTGAACAAGAAGACAGAACTCTTCCTGCCCAACGGCCTTCAAACTGGGATATAGACTGGGACATTAAACTGCCTTTCAACTTGAGCCGCAACACCTACTCTTTCTGGGTTTTAAGCCTGTAGGCCTTCAGACTGCAACTTACCATACCATCGGTTCTCCTTGCTCACAGGCCTTAGGACTCAGACTAGACCCTCTATCACTGGCTGTTCTCTGTGTCTCCAGTTTGCCAACTCACCCTGCAGACTGTGGGACCCGCTGGCCTCCATATCTCCTGAGTCAATTCCTTACAACAAATCACTTAATGTGTACACACCATGCACACACACCTTACTGGTTCTGTTTCTCTGGAAAACATGATAATGCAATCACCACAGATACTTTCGACTCCAACCCTTGCCAAAAAGTCATCCCATCTCTAGCTGAATACCTATCGAAGGAGGCTGGTACTTGGTAGGTCCCACCACCTGCGTGAAAATCCAAGGCAGAATCAGCCATCTTTTCAGCAGTTAGGAGCTTCGTATACCTAGCATGTGTGGTCTGACCTGGTAGAGCACAATACATCTTCTGTCTATGCTTTTCATTAAATTATAGTCTGAGACGGCCTTGATGGTGTTAGTTTTGTTTCATTCTGGTTTTCTTGATTACATCATAATGTTGGCTAGTCTTGAGTCTGCAGGTCGCCTTCAGCTCATTTTCACATGCACTGCCATAAGGTAAATCATCACCCAACACTTCTGCTGGGGACCTTTAGTACATAAGTGCAGGACTTGGCATTTATTACTAAAACCAACATCATTTTGTTGCCTTGGAGGCAGACATTTTACTGTCCTTATCCTGTCACCTAAAGCAGGAGTGGCCAACTTTTCTGTATATAAGATCTACTTTTTATCTTAAAAGTGTGTCGCGATCGACTTGTTGTCATAGGCATAGTCTAAGGGGGAAGAAGGGGTGTGAAATGCATACTATGTTTATACTCTGTGTTTCAGTATAAGGTGCGTTCCAGCAAGGTATGGGTAGATAAGTAAAATATATGTTCAAAACTATTTTTTATTTTTAAATCACTTATTAAGTTTTTGAGATATAGGCTCATGAAGAAAATAAATTTCCAGACCCAACTTTTGATAGCAGCATTCCGTACATGCGGTACCTAAAAAATTTGATTTTCCGACACTTTTTCAAGATAGATTTTTACTAACTTAAAATGCAATTTAAATTTTTTTATCAACTGCAATGTATAAGTTGTACTATTTGTTCGTAAATATGAAAAAGTTGTTATAAAAATGCACAGTATGGCTGATAATTTGATTTCAATATTTCACTTTCATGGTTTCTTTTTGGGCCAGGAAAATTTATCATGAAAGAATAATATGACTTACTTTTTGCTAATCTATCAATAGCTCGCTGAGTACACCTCGTACTGAAATATAGATATACGGCTTATCTACCTACGTAAAAAACAACCACAATAATTATTTAAAGGGCCAAAAAACTCACGTCCAGGGGAATTAAAAGAACATGGATAATTATTAACAATATTTATTAATTCAAAGTAACTACAGATAAAGACAGATTTAGAATTTACTTTGTTGCCTTAACATTAATGGGAAGACTGAGTTTGCATGTCTCTAACCAAGGAATCATAATTAGGTGTATATCCTGAC
>PVKE010025203.1:0-23233 GCA_004027555.1 Craseonycteris thonglongyai
GTTCTCTCAGTTGAGGGTGCTTCTCAGGGTTTCCCCTGTGGGTTCCTTTTTGTTCGTAAGTCCCTTCCCAGGTAGATGTCTGGGTTCTCCTCTCATGCCGCCATCTTCAGAAAATAATCTGGTCACCTTAGTTTAGACAGTATCATTTCTCCTCTCTTTAAAGAGTGAAAACAAGAGATCTCACATTCACACACACATACACATCAATATAATACATCAACAAAATCCACTGAGGTTCAGGGGGAGGAGAAAAGTGTAGGCATATGTGGAAACAAACTACCAGCATCAACGGGAAATGTGGGCACATTAGGATCTAGAGAAAAGCATCCACAATAAACTAAAGAAGGATTCTTTCATAAATTCCCAAAGGACGTTTTTTCTGAATATTTACCTTTTATTGACACATTATAATTGCCTAGAAAAGAAATTTTCAATGTGAATTTTTTGAGGAACTCTTCTTGGCTGTTCACCCATGAAAACCCAAAGAAATGTCTTCTAAGTCATGAATGACCATTCCTTTCAGCTCTTTTTTGGAAGAGAACCAATGGAGCCATTGCCCCTGCTGCTCCCCCAGCCCCAGCTGAGCTGCTGCGAGCACCTGACTTTCATCAGCTGAGTCACTCCTCCCACTCCCTGACATAAGGATGGTTAACACGGGACGCCAAAACAACCAGATTCCCTCCCACTGCGCTGCCCCTTTCCGTGTACTCGAGACAGGGCTGATTTGTTCGGTCTCACTTGTGTCTTATGTTAGACACCTGCTCCAGAATCTCTGACAACTTTTGTCTTTTATTTCACAATCAAGGAACATGCAGCCCACCTCATGAGAAGACACAGAGAAATGAATCTACATCCTTTCAGCTTTATAATCCATTTTTCCTCTTTGTCTATGCTGAAAATTGAACCCCTTGGGTTGGAGTTTTATGCTACAATTTTGTTTTCTGCTCTCTCTCTACTCCCCCTCCTCTTCCCTCCCCACCCCCCATGGGTTTACTGAGTCCAAATCAAAACAGCTATCAAGTGGCCATGACCAAGTTCCAAAGCTCCTACATTTCCTAGAGATTTTCCTTCTTCCACAGATTTCCCCAAGCCCCAACCTTTGTAGAAGGGCATGACTCCAAGTGGAGCTCTGACTTAACTCTTGTGCCTGGGCTCCCACCCCAACTGCAGAAGTTTATTTGAAATATGTTACTCTTTGCCTACTTCTTAACTTGAGGCCCAATAGTCTTACAATATCACTCCTGACCCCCACCCCTCTACTGTAATTCATGAGACAGCTGTCTTCGGAAAAAATTCCAAATAGTTGGTCTGGAAATGAACTTCATAGTGGGTCCCTCCTCCATTCTGGCTGACATTTCCCCATTAATTTCTTTTTCTCTTTCATCCATTCATTGGCTGATGAGTCTATAAATATATCTCATCTGCTTTTACTTTGCTTTTTAAGAATAAACTGATACCAAATACACTGTCTCAATTACATCCACAAGCAAAAGCATAACAAGTTTAAATGTTGTCACAATATAGTTTTAAAACTTTACATTAGTAATTAAGCCAGCTGGGATGAGACTGGCAAATAAAAACCCTAATTCGGATGTGTAAATGAGTGACTCATCAGAAATGGCATTTTTAACACTGTTAAAGGAAACTACGGGTACCCAGAAACCTACTAAGCAATAGAATGGAATTGGGCAGGAGACTGGTAAGTGGATTGGTAAGAAAACAGGGACAACATGGCCCCATGTCTCTGAGTCACCACACTTCTGAAATCGGGCAAGTCAGTCCTCCCAAACTCAAATCAGACAGGGAGAATGTAGTCCCTGTTACGCTCTCAAGTGCCCACATTATAAGGTGACTACTCATTTGTGAGGATCTGAATCCTCAGAGCACACCTGGAAGGAAAGTCCAGGACAACGTCTGATTCATTCACAGAAAATGGTAGGTTTTAGAAAGTTCTGCTTTTGAAATGTAGACTAAGTTAAAGAATAGAACAAGGTGAAAATCTTGTCAAGGTATTCCCAGAAGGTCTGCCCTATACCCAGCCAGTGCTCCAAGCCATCTTCTTTCTGTGGTTCTATGTCTTTGTTATTCATTTATGTTTGCTTACATGCCTTTTATAAATGCCTCCATGAGATCATTAGCTCTTCCTTTTCACTCTACCAGATGAAGAAAATGGAGAAGATCTCACTATTAGTCCAGAAGAACAATTCAAATGTTCAAGCTGGTTAGATAATTGTGGTTTATTGCATAACTTAGCAATTTTTCACTCAAATCAAATACCTCTGAAGTTATTGAATTCATCTAGATTTACCTCTTTTAAAAATGTTCTGATATAAATAATGATCACAATAGCAAGTATCACTCATATGTTCTTGATAGAAAATACTGGTTGTGATGGTATGGCTGATAATTTTTAGATAACAGTAAACACTCTGAATTTTGTAAATAAATATTTATTTTCCTGAGGTATTCCAACATAATATACAATCTTATCTGACAAAGAACATTGGAGAAATAAAAGTCAATGGAAACTTTCCAGGTATGAAATTATTATAATACTCTATCTTTCACACACACAAAGCCATAAGAAAATAGCAGTTAATATACTTTGAGTTGTGTGTGAAAACTGGTAGACATATCAGAAAAAGTTTTAAGTGGGCCAAAAGGAGAAAAGACTTACAGATGGCTGAATGGTCTTGACATTGATGGAGAAGCTTAGGAAAAGTGGTGATCAGATGTTTTACTATTTCTCTGAGGACAGTTCAAAATGAATATGATTAAACTGTAGAAAAATCAAGTTTGGCAACATGTAAGAAATCTCAGACTAGCTGGAACCCATTTATCACTAGAAAAGTTGACTAAAGGAGGCTGTGGAAGAATCTATTTTCTTTGAAAAGAATATTCCCTTTCCTTTAAAGATTTATTTTTATTTTTTTATTTTTTTTGACAGAGAGAAAGAGAGAGAGATACAGAGACAGAGAGAAGGGGGAGGGCCCCGAACAGTCTCCATAGTTGCACATCATTGGTTTTTCCACATATTTTGATTCCACAGGTGGGCGAGGGGCTGCACAGGGCAGGAAATGGACCGGGGTCTCACCCTGGTGAGAACCAAACTGGGGGCACTCCCCAGTTCAGCATGTGGGGTCTGCACAGGCCGAGGCTTAACCCACTGAGCCATCCCAGCTTCCCCTCCCTTTCCTTTAAAGAAAAGGAGAAAACCAATGTCTGTGTCAGAAGTCCTCAAACTTTATTGTATCAGAATCACCTGGAAGGACTTATTAGAATACAGGTTGTCAGCCCCACCCCCGCTGATTCAGTGAGTCTAGAGAAAAACTCAAGTTCCAAGGTGAAGCCAAGGATGTTGGTCTTATTGCCACTCTCTGAGAACCCCTGGTTATTGCTAACTCTGTGTCAGGCATTGTCACATGAATATCTCACTGACTCTTGTAGCAACTCAGAAATAAATGTAAATCTGAGATAGATATAAAGATATTCCATAACTTTCATATATTCAATTTTTATATATCATGTGTGGACAACTATAAACCCTTTACTAGGTACCAAACCAGCCCTTTTGTATGAGGTCTGACAATTAAATTCATGATCAAATACTAGAAAAAGTGCTATAGACCTAATTGCTAAATATCACTATGGTCACCTTCCAAGTACTACCCTTGGGAAGCTATGCACTGACACCAGTGCCTAGTTCACCCTTCAAAGCAATTTTGGAACTTTTTTATTACCCTTAATGTCCTGAATGTCATCAAAATGTCTTACTTTCAGTATTTTCTTTATTTTGGGCGTAAAGAAAAAAGTCAGTGGAGGCCCGATCAGGTGAGTAGAGAGGGTACTCCAATACAGTTATTTATTTACTGGCTAAAAACTCCCACACAGACAGTGCCTTACGAGCTGGTGCATTGTTGTGATGCAAGGGCCATGAGTTGTTGGTGAAAAGTTCAGGTCATTGTGATCTAACATTTTCACCCAGCCTTTTTAGCACTTCCAAATAGTCAATGTGGTTGACTTTCCAGATGGTACAAATTCATCATGAAAGATCTCTCTGATACCAAAAAAGGCTGGCAATCTTGTTCTGACTCTTGATTTGGACTGACAAAACATTTGGGTCGTGGAGAATTGGCTGACTTCCACTGTGTATTTGGATGCTTTGTTTCAGTGTCATATTGGTACACCCATGTTTCATGACCAGTGATAACACGGCCCAAAACATCGTCTTGCCCCTGCAAAAGGTCTTGGCAAACTTTGACTCTCCTTTGCTTTTGTTTAGTGGTGAGGTCCTTCAGGACTACTTTTTTTGTTGTTTGTTTGTTTTTAATTTCTTTTTTTTTTTAATATGTATTTTATTTATTTATTTAGACAGAGGAGAGAGAGAGATACAGAGACAGAGAGAGAACTGAACTAGGGGAGCTCCCAGTTCAGCATATGGTTCCGCACGGGCCGGGGCCGGGATTCGATCCTCGGTCCCCAGCGCTGCAAAGTGAGCGCCTAACCCACTGAGCCATCCCGGCTTCCCCTGGACTATTTTTGCATGCACTTTCTCATGCCAAGATTTTTAGTGAAGATTTTTTCTGTTTATTGATGTTTGCTTGGTCTGCTATGCTTCTTACAGTCAGCCAATGATTTTGACACACAACTTGATGAATTTTTGCAATAGTTTAGTCAATTCTGATCCTTATTCGCCACCTGACCTCTCTTCATCAGTGATGCTTTCTCTCCCCTTGGAAAAACGTTTTATTTATTTGTACACTGCCATTTTCTTCATGGCATTATCCCCATTAACTTGGGCTAACATGTTCCTGATTTCACTTCCACTCTGACCAAGTTTAACAAGAAATTTAATGTTTGTTTGTTGGTCTAATTCAAGCTCTGACATTCTCGAAGTGGCACACAAAAACACACAACAATAATGAACACCATTCAGCAAAGCACTGGCACACATCAACATGAACACAACTGTGAGACACATATACCAAGGTTATGAAATCTTACTGAATTATTTGTACCGTGCCGCCAAGGTAAGTCCACGGTGGCATGTTCTCAAACTTAATTGTCAGACCTAATACAGCTTGATGAACAAACTTTGTGAGAGACCCCCCCACACACACACACGCACACACACCACCGCCTGGTGGCTGCCGGCCAGCTACAATTTGGTTTGGGCAGCATTGCTATCAGGCACAGTGTGATGGCTTTACCATACCATTTTTTTTTCTTTCCTGGGAAAACTATATCTCTCATTCCTCTTGCATCTGAATGGGATCTCGTTTTATGGCCAGTGGAATATGAGCAGATGCCATGTGCATATTTACAGACCTGGTTCTTAAAAGGATCAGTGGAAGTCTCCTCATTCTCTCTCTCATCACCTGGTTGATTATAGCAGATGCAGCAGAGGATTCCCAAGGAGGCCTTAATGGATGGCGGAGCCACCCAGGGAAGATGCCAGGACCCATGTGTCCCATCACAGACAAGAACTACCCAAGCATGTTCAGCCCCCTTGGATTCTATGCAAGTGAAAAAGTAAACCAAACCACTGAGGTTTGCAGGTCCTTTTAAACAACACTGAGCAGTAACTACCCTAATAAACAAGTTCTGAGGATAAAACAATTCAAACAAAGTTCAACATTTGTGCAGTTATTTGAATATTTTATTGCGTTATTATTTTCTATTAAAGTGGTAGACAATAAAAAAATAAAGGTATAGGTACTAGTAAAAAGAGTGTTACAAAGAATATAATACAGAAAAAGATGAAAATTACTAGGCATATTCAAAACGATACATTTTTAACCTCAGCCCGATTCCCACTTAAACAGTCTGACTACAAGTTCAATTGCAAATTAATCTGAATGAGATACTAGAATTTAAATTAATCAAATATTGTGTCTAAAAAGCCAAACTTATATGGAAACAAGATCTCTTATTCATTAAATTGATTGTTTCACTATCTTAACAATCAATTTACAGTCATGTTTTAAGGATCAAAAGTACAAAATCACCTATTTCCTCATTTTTTAATATGAGAAAATTAAAAATCAGAGAAGTTGAACGATTTCCTCAAAGTCATGTTAATAAATAACAGAACTAAGATTTATTACAAGATTCCCATCAGCCCATAGCATTGTTCTTTTCATCATATCGCAATGCCTCTCAGCTCTGTAAAAATTTGGATGTCTGCTTATCTTTGAAGAAGAAAATATATAAAATGATCTTACAGTACAGTACCCCCTTGAGCACTTTGATTCTGTAATAAAGATGTGCCGATTGCTTTCTCATTTTGACAATGCAGGGACCCTGTAAAAAATGTTCCTTGCAGACAAGTGCCCGGAGATAGAGTGTTGGTCAGCTACATCATATTGCTTCTCTTTAGGTTGGTGTGAAAACAATTGTGGTTCTGCACTGTTGAAATTTGCTGTTTGATACTATAATATATTCTTAAATAAATGTGGTTATGTTGTCCATCAGTTTAATGCACATTTCTCACTTTATGGTTTCTTTTTTGCTAATGGCATATTACTTGCTGTTTATGTAACATTTATTTTAAATATGAAAATGATGTTAGACAAAAAAAAACAACACAGGTGATTTTTATATTCGAGTTCAAAATGGGTTGTAAAGCAGCAGAGACAGCTCACAACATCAACAATGCATTTGGCTGAGAAACTGCTAACGAACATACAGTGCAGTGGTGGCTCAGGAAGTTTTGCAAAGGAGACCAGAGCCTTAAAGATGAGGAGCATAGTGGCCGGTCTTCGGAAGTTGACAATGACCAACTGAGAGCAATCATGGAAGCTAATCTTACAACTACACAAAAAGTTGCCAAAGTTCTCAAAGTCGACCTTTCTATGGTCTTTCAGCATTTGCAGCAAATTGGAAAGGTGAAAAAGCTCGATAAGTGGGTGCCTCATGAGCTGACCAAAAATCCAAAAATATCATCATTTTGAAGTGTCGTCTCCTCTTACTCTACACAACAATGAACCATTTCTCAATTGGATTGTGATGTGCAACAAAGAGTAGATTTTACAAGACAATGGGTGATGACCAGCTCAGTAGATGACCCAGGAAGAAGCTCCAAACACTTCCCAAAATCACTTGCACCAAAAAACAAAACAAAAACAAACCAACAAACAAAACACGGTCCTGATCACTGTTGGGTGGTCTGCTGCTGGTCTGATCCACTACAGCTTTCTGAATCCCAGTGAAACCGTTCCATCTGACAAGTATGCTCAGCAAATCGATGAGATGCACCAGAAACTGCACCGCCTGCAGCCGGCACTGGTCAACAGAAAGGGCCCAATTCTTCTCCACAACAACGTCTGACCACACATTGCACACGATGCTTCAAAATTTGAATGAATTGGGCTAAGAAGTTTTGCCTCATCCGCCATATTCCCCTGACTTCTCACCAACCAACTACCACTCCTTCAAGCATCTCGACAACTTTTTGCAGAGAAAATGCTTCCACAACCAACAGGATGCAGAAAATGCTTTCTGAGACTTCATGAATCCCAAAGCATGGAGCTTTATGCCACAGAAATACACAAGCCTATTTCTTGTTGCCAAAAAATGTGTTGGTTATAAGGGTTCCTATATTGATTAATAAACATGAGTTTAAACCTAGTTATAATGATTTAAATTTCACAATCCACAATTGCAATTACTTTTTCACTGGCCTAACACAAAACAACATTATTTCCATGAAGTATTTCTATTAATTCAACATGGAAAACAAAGTTACAGCATCATTAATGAGTATGCCAAAGTTTCGTGCTCTCCACTGTGGGCAGATCACTTGGCCTCTGTCCCAGTATTCTGCCCCAGCCACGTCTCAGGAGGAAAGAACTCTCCCATCACTTCAGAGCAGCCCATTTTGCTTAGCTCGGACCCCTACAGGCAGGCGGTGATGAAGACAAAAGGTTTCCCAAGACAGAATTGGCAAACAAAATGCTTGGAGAGGGAATGCTGGATGGCTCAGCAGTTAAGCACCTGCTTTTGTGGCCATGGGGTCCAAGGATCAAGTCCCAGGCCCAGGCCCAGCCCTGGCCCTGGCCCCAGCCCATGTGGACCCATATGCTAAACTGGGGCATACTTCCCATGAGGAAGCCCCCCCATTCACTTTCTACCCAGGCATGCTTCCCATGTGGGAGGCCCCCCAGTTCACAGGGGTGAGCTGCCCATGTGGGAGGCCCCCGGCCTGGTTCCCACCCTGCACGGCCCCACATCCACCTGTGTGGAATGAGACTATGTCACAACTGATGATGTATGGCTGTGGAGGCAGCTCTGTGCCCTCCCCTCTTCTCTCTCTCTCATCAAACAATAAAAATAAATTGAAAAAAAAAGCTTGGAGATACTCTAGCTCTCAGAAAGAAGAAAATACATTATTTACTTATTAACATCATAATGGTTCTTACAAGAATATCATAAAGCACGCTTTGTCACCAATGCCAAACCACGGCAAATATGTATGAAATACCTGAACTGGAAACATTTATTTTTATTGACCATCCAACAGCTTTGACCTCATACAGTATTTTGAGAGCCCACTTTTACAATAAATCAGTTCCATAGTCTTCTGGACTTAGTAATATATATATATACACACACACACACATGCACATACACATATACATACATACACACATACACACACATACACATACACACACACACACTATATATATACATATATAGTGGTCAGACACTTGTGGGTAGCTTCAATGTAAAAATAACCTTTAGTAAAATTACCAGATTCCCCGTACCTCTTTACCCATAACCACTTCCATGCCTCCAATTCTGCTGAAGTCTTGCTCGTTGGGTACTTCCTGTGAAGGTTCCGCCACCCTCTCATACACAGCACTTTCCTATGGACTACACAGGGACAGAAGCAGCCACTGGGAGACATCATCAGTCAGGTGACCCTCCAGAGTCGATCGGAAGTTGAGGCCATGCATTGTTTAGGGCCCCAGTGCCACAAGAAAGTCACATTGCTTATACATTTCTCTGCAAACCTCTGGCCCCTTTTTGTTCACTTTTGTGAGATGCATCCAAAATGGAAACTGAAACTTGGCAGTGGATAATAGGAAGGGAGAGATCTTGAAGTGAGTATTCATGCCAATAAATTTGATGTCTGTGAGCAAAAATGTTGCTGCTGAGATCACTCCTGAGGAGAAAGTTTGGCATACTGGGAAGGCTATTGGGGCTTCCTGCCACAGAGTATGGGCACTCTCAGTATGTAGCCAACAGGCGGTGATATTGTGTGGACCACTATTTCTCAAACTTTAATGTGCATATAAACTAGCTGAGATCGTGCTAAAATGCAGGTCGTGACTTAATAGGCCTGGAGTGGGACCTAACATGCTATTTTTCCAACAAATACTAAGATGATGACGCTTTAAGGGGCAGGGGTATAGAAAGTCATAACATATCATCTGATTTTAGAATATATAAGCTATAAATCCTTGGGTTTCAGTCTTCTTATCTGTGACATGGAGATTAAGTACTACCAAGTGGGATTACTGTGAGTCCTAAATAACACATCATATAATAAGACATATAATAAGGTCTCAGGGCATTGACTACCTACCATCAATATTTTATTTGTAGTGCTCTGAGCATTGGGGTAGCTTCCAAAAATTGCTGCCCATTATCAACTTTTTTTTTTTTTTAATTGTGAGACCAGCATGTGTGGGGTGAGGTGAAATGTGTGTGTGTGGCGGGGGTGGGGGGATGGGGGTGTAGAGAGTGTAAACCGAAAAGCAAACCCAAGAAAGAATAAAATGTGAGATCCCACCTATACCTCCATTAATGCTTAGACAGAAACTAACCCCATAAAAAAATGCATCTCTGTGACATCACCTTAGGAGGGGTATTTCCTGAAGAAAATGAAGGGTACCCTTTGGGGTTCTTTTTTTTTTTTTTTAATTCCAAAAATAAAAACATTGAAATAAGGCAGTAGCTACTAAAATACCACATTGCTTTAACCCTCATACTTGTGATTCTCAAAGAAAATTTCCATCATAGGGGATAGACTTAACAACTGAATAAAAGAGAATACACCAAATTATTTTGATGTATTCTCAGAGTACCGGTACTCAACCAAAATTTCAATCAAGTGTTTAACTCCTAAATCTTCACCAGTTCTGAGATGTAAATAGCATGAGCTCATTTCTGGAAGAGAATACATTAAAATAACCTCTAATTTAATAAGCATTTTTAAGTGCTTCCTATTCCAGGCTAATCTATGTATTAATCACTTGGGATTTAAAAATAAATAAGACATGCTCTTTCCCATTAACTGTTTTAATCTAGTTAGAAAGATATATATATCAGCAAAAAATTATAATACATTTTAGTAAGTGTAATAGAGATGCCCACTGAGTATTATGAAAGCACAGTGAAGAATATCTAAAATAGTAGTTGTGTCCTGGTAGACTAAAAGCAAAAGATAGCCCAGAGGTATAATACAAATAGAAAGATTTTTTGGTTTGGGTTAAGTTTAGTTAGTTGACTACATTAAAATAAAGGAAGCGCTATGCTCAATTTCCTCCCTACAACAGTCAGCTGAAGCTCAGCTGGATGTTCCTTTTAGATGAGACACATTCTCCAGTTTACACTGTCTCTACTGTCTCCTACAATCATACACAAGCTTCACTCACTTACCTTATCTATTCGGCCTGTATAGGTTATTGAGTTTGACCTAAGGAGAGATGACAAAGAAGTATAGCATTTCTTCTAGGAGGATGGATAGGTATAAAAGAGATGAACAATAACATGCTTTTTGTATTTATCTACATATTTATTATCATTTGAGTTGCTCTTTATCTCTTTCTATAAATCCAAAGTTTCATCTGCTATTATTTTCTTTATGCTGAAAGAACTTCTTTTAGTATTTCTTATGCTGAAGATCTCTTACCTTTTAATGACCTGAAAATGTTTTTGTTTTGCCCTTAATATTTGTTTTTTGTTTTTAAGATTTATTTTACTGTTTTTGACAGAAAGAGAGACAGAGAGAGATGGAGGGGGGAGGCAGGGGAGCCAGAGCCGTCTCCATAGTTGTACATCATCAGTTTTTGACATGGTTTCATTCCACACAGGTGAGCATGGGCCATGCAGGTCAGGAACCAGGCCAGGGGCCTCCTGCATGAGAGACACACCCCCATGAGCAGGGGGCCTTCCACAAGGGAAGCACACCCCAGTGAGAACCAAACTGGGGGCCTCCACATGTGAAGCACACCCCAGTTCAGCATATGGGTCTGTGCAGGCCAGGGTTGGGAGTCAATCCTCGAACCCGGGGCTTCAAGTTGAGCACTCAACCTGCTGAGCCATCCCAGCATCCCCTATTTCGCTCTTAGTTTTTAAAAATATCTTTGCTGGGGAAGCCAGGATGGCTCAGCAGGTTGAGTGCTCGCTTTGCAATGCCAGGGTCCAAGGATCTAATCCCGACCCCAGCCCATACAAACCCATATGCTGAACTGAAGTGTGCCCCTAATTCGGATCTCACTGGGGCGAGCTTTCCTGGTGGGAGGCCCCCAGTTTGGCTCCCGCCCCAAGCGTGCTTCCCATGTGGGTGGCTTCTGGCCTGGTTCCTGCCCTGCACAGCCCCATGCCCACCTGTGGAATGAAAATATATTGAAAACTAACGATATACAACTATGGAGACTGCTCTGGACCCTCCTCTCTTCCCTCCTTCTCTGTCTCTGTCTGTTAAAATCAATAAAAAAGAAAAAGAAAAAATAAGAAATGTTCAAAAATATCTTTGCTGGATATAGAATTCTAGGTTAACAGTTTTTGCTTTCAGCACTTAAAAAGATAGCATTCTATTGTCTTTAGGGCCTATAGCTTATGACAAGAAGTCTGCTGTAATTCTTATCTTTGCTCCTCTGTACATACTAGGTCTTTTTTTCTCTGGCTGCTAATTAATTATCCTCTATGGCCTTGATTTCAGAAATTTAATTACCGTATGGTGTGCCTTGGTGTGGTTTTCTTTATGTTGTTTCTATTTGGAGTTTGTTGAACTTCTTGGATCTGAGTGTTTATATTTTTCAGAATATCTGGATAATTTTCAGTCATTACTTTATCAGATAGTGGTGTTTTCATATCCCTGACATCACATTTCTAGGACTCCAGTTACACACACATTGCATGGCTTTATATGGTTCCAGTTTTGGCTTTGTTTTTAGTCCTTTTTTTTTTTTCTTTTATTATCTGTGTTTAATTTTGGATAGTTTTTGTCGTTATGTCTCAGGTATGGTAATTTTTTCTTCCTCATCATGCAATATGCTGATAATCCTAACCAGTCTATTTTTCATTTCATATATTTTTATCTCTACAATTTACATTTGAGTCTTTTTATATAATTTGTTCTCTTATCATCATGCTTGTTTCCTTTTACATTCTTAGCATAAGAATAAGATTTGTAATAGTATTTTAAGGTCCTTATTTACAAATTCCATTATCTCTGTCATTTCTCAATCTGTTTCTTAACCTTTCAAAATTAACTGATTTTTCTCTTGTTATAAATCATACTGTTACACTATTTGGCATGTCTAATAATTATTTTTTGTCTTTTTGTTTTTAAAAGATCTATTTTATTGTTTTGAGAAGACAAGAGACAGAGACAGACAGACAGACAAACAGACAGAGAGAAAGACCAGGGCAGTCTCCAAAGTTGCACATCATTTGTTGTGACATGGTTTTATTCCACAAAGATGGGTGTGGGGCTGCACAGGGCAGGAACTGAACTGGGGGCCTCCTGCATGGAAGACAAGAAACTTCGCTGACAATTACCAGTTGAACTGCAGTTCAACTTGGGGTTTGCATAGACCAGGCCCAGGAATCAAACCCCAGACCTCGTGATTATGAGGCAAGCACTCAGCCACTGAGCTATCCTGGCATCCCCTAATAATTATTTTTTTAATTTTATATATTGTAAATTTTATTCTGTTGGGTGCTAGATTTTATTGTTTTCTTCTAAAGAACTTTGCATTTTAGTGCAGATCAGATCGATCCATGAGAAGCTTGCTTTTGAGCTTTTTATGGTAGGTACACACTAATTTTTATCCTAGCACTAATATAACCCCACTACTAAAGCATGACCCTTCTGAGGACTCCACCCAATGCCCTATGTATGTTTAAGTTTCTTTACTCAGGCTGTGGAAATACAAACTCTTCCCAGTCTTGTGTTTGCTATAGGTATTGTTCAGATCAGTGCATTCTGGTACTTCTTTTCCCAGTCTTGTACTTTCTTTACACACGTGTGAAGGTGATAACATTCAACCAAATACATGAGGTAAACTTTACTGATCTCTGAAGTTCCCTTTCCACTTAGTGCCCTTTGTTCTGGTAACAGACCTTGCAAATTCTAACCTCCTTGGTCTTCCCAGACTTTGATCTCTGTCTCCTCAACTCAGTGAGACCACTGGGCTCTGATTTGGCTCCCATACCCTCGAAGTGGCCTGGAAGCTGCCTTTAAACAGGCAGCTGTGGCAATCACAGGCTTTATCGTGTTGGCTTTCCTACTCACAGGAATATAATCTGTTGTCCAACATGACATTTTGTCTGATTTGTAATTGTTCACAGTGTGATGGCAATTGCTTTAATAATTCATCATTCATGGGCAGAAGCAAGAGTTAACATAGTTGGTAGAAAACGAAGACAGAGAGCATTTCAGACAGGAAGGATCACATAAGCCACAACAAATAGGTGAGAAATAGCGTTCATGAGTATCAGGGAGTAGTAATTTGGTGTTGCTCCACCATAAAGCTAAAGGCAGAAAGGAATTGGCAAAATGTGAGTCTGGAGCTTGGGCCTTGGGCCAGATTTGGAGGCCCAGAGATCATGTGATTGATAATTTATGTAATAGGAAGAAAGACAATGGCTAAAGAGTTGAAAGGACTGGATTCATGTTATAGCCTATTATTAGCTATGTAAACTTGAACGTTTTTGTGTGCTTTGTTTTATCATTTGTAAAATCAATTATAAAATTCACTTTCACCAATTCTTATCCAAGACTATATTTAAAGGCAATATTTTTATAATTGAGCTCAGTGAAGGTAGGAGACACTTCAGGCTGGGGTCTTTAGAGAAAATATGTTATTAATGAATAGTATTTATTGAACACCTATTAACTACATGACGAGATATATGCTCAGAGTTTTAAATACGTTGTCCTTACTCTTTATAACAACTAATCTTATAGATTAGAAAAAAGAGAAGTTAATAGCTTATTGAAGTTCACATAACTAAAAATGGGGGAAATAGGATCTGTACCCAAGTTTGGGTGACTACGTTTGTTGCTTCTATCCTGGGCCCAGGCTTCCGTACATCTTTAAAGCTCCTTGGGTGAGTGTAATGTATACCCAGGCTCAAGAACCAACCTATTAGAAAGGGTAAATCAAGTTTGAGATATTTACTTTAATAAACAACAAGTAATATCTCAATAATGTTTTCCTTCTCCCAGTACATCAATTTAGACACTGTGATGACACCTATACTACACCCTGACCTTATAAGGGGCTGGGAGGTAGATGGTGGGTAAAGCTTTAATTTTCTGGAAGAGTATGCATTGAAGAGGTGAACTCTTCGTGGACCTTCTTAGTCAGCAAATGGCCAGTTGCACTATCTGCCTGTGCTTTTTCAACAGTACAGATCAACTTGAAAAATATTACTTATTAACATTGAAATAAATTGCAATTTAATTTTGGAGCACATTGATTAAGGCAAGCTTTAATGGTCTCATAGCAAACAATTGAAACCTTATTAGGGTCTAGGTACCATGCTAAGCATTCTACTTGTATTATCTCAGTTAAGTTTCACAACAATCTCATGAGGTAGTTACAATTATCATTCCTGTTTTATAGAAAACTGAGGCCCCAAAATACACACTGAGTCACCCAGAAATGAGGCCAAACAGTCTGGCTACAGAGCCAAAGTCCCCAGCCCTGCGCTCCTCTCCTTGCAATGGTTGCTGGTAGGAAGGAAATGTTCTTTATTTCTTTTTAGGTTGTAAATAGTGAAACTAAGACAATCAAAAGGGTTAAAAATGTTGTCCTACCTTTTTTTAAAAAGGTAACAGAAAAGGAAACTCTTGGTGCGCTGAGACCAAGTTCTTACATTCTTCTGGTCTACTGTAGGTGAAACCTCATTTTTGGCATATGGGTCATTGCTCAGAAGCAATGCATGCCTTTATCTTTTTGATCTGTGTGTGGTCTCAGGAACACACGTGTGTTATGGGCCATGCCACAAATCTGGCTCTCCCTTCACTGGCAAGGATTTTACTACGCAGACCACGTTAACATGAAAAATCTGGAACAAAGAGGAACTTTGACTAGCAGCCTTGTGTGTTCAGGGCTAAAGGGGTTACATGATGAATCACCCATTGATAAGAAAAACAATTTTAAAACATTTTCTTTCAGGATGGGAATCATCAACATCTAACTCAGGGATGAGTACTTAAAATATCAGGGAGGTGAGAAGCCAATGAGCACAGTGTGTCTCACAATGTATGTAGGTCTCTGATATGAAGCAAAATGCTTTCTAGACAGCAACTGAACCTGAGACAAGTCTTGATTCTCTAGCAGGTAACTGGCTTCCGTGAGCTCCAGGGGACAAAGAGTAGTTTTTCCATCAGCATGTGAAGTGACATTTTCCACTTCTAGAAGAAAACAATAGGGGAAGAATTTGCTTTCCTAATAGCCTCCAATCACAGATTCATTCCCCTAAGCAAAGCTGGAGGCGAAAACAGTGTGTATAGAAAAAATGCATACATGACTTTGTTGTTTCATTTAGGTATTAGTTTCAACTTCCCTCAAACAAACAAACTCTTTGATCAAGTTTACTATCAAATATGAAAGTCAACATATTGTTTCACACAACATAAGGGAACCAAGAGCCAACCTCGTAGGTAATTAGATATTAGCCCAGAATAATAGCTCATCAACCTTACATTTTTATTATTTTTTCATGTAAGAAACTTTTGAGGAACGCCAGCATAGCCCAACAGGTTGAGCTCTTGCCTTGCAACCATGAGGTCCAGGAATCAAATCCCAGCCCCAGCCCGTGCAAGCCCATATACTGAACTGTGGTGCCACTGGTAACTGCCTGGATAGTGGCAAAGGTTCTCGCCTCCCATGTGGGAAATTCCCTCCCAGTTTGGTTCCCGCCCCGCACAGCCCCACATCCACCTGTGTGAAATGAAACTATGTCACAGTGGATGATGTACTGGGCTATGGAGACTGCTCTAGGCCCTCCCACCATTAGTCTGTCAAACAATAAAATAAATCTTTAAAGAAATAAAAAGAAAGAAACTTTGGACCCTCGGTAAAAACTGTTCATTCTATTGAACCCAGAAGCAGTGAGCACTCTGTTCCGGGCATATTCAGTGTCAGTACTAGAGAAGGGATTCCCCATTGGACAGGAGTTTGGCCTAAATGATTCTGGATATTAGATAACACCTGCTGAATCTGCTGATGAGCAAGTCCATCCAAGGACAGAGCGAGGGCTGCTGAAATACAGTACTTCTGACGAGGCTTCCCTGCAGGATCAGGAGCTGAGCTCGTTCCTTCTGAGGTAAAAATATCATGCCGCCCTTGGGTGTGTTTCAGTGAACATTTACTACATGGAGGGTGGGGGCAGGTGGGTAATGGGGTCCCCCAGAACTGCCGGAGCTTCTCTTGATGCTCTGCATCCGTGGTCTGCTGGCAAAGCCCAAATTCCTGGACTCTTGGGAAACATCCATCCCACTCAACCAGTGGGAGGTCTTTGCCAGGTCCCTAACCTGTAGAGTCTGAGGCAAAGAAAGGTCCACCTACAGCAGAGCACTGCGATGCTGCAGGCCCCAGAGATAATGTCCCAGCCACGGCTGGGCAGGGCCCTGCCTCCCTGCATCATTTTAGCATGCGGACTCCCATACATAGCACTGGGTCTCAGCTCCTATTGGAGAATCTGAGAGGCCTGCCATCAGAAGCAAATCAATTCAAATTTCCCAGATTAAAACTTGAAATCCCTCTGCATAAGGTTATGGGAACATTTTCTTTTAGTCCAAAGAATGAAAAAAATAAGGCAAAAAAGAAAACCTAACAACTGCGATATTCCTCTCAAGTGGTTGTGTGAGTTTTACAACGCACTCTGCTCTAGCTGCAGGATCTCCAAATCCTACTTGTAATCTAAGAGCTGCAGAGACCCTTGCACTTTGCTGCTACCAGAGCAGGGCTGGCAGCTGCGAGCATAAGGGACGCCATTCAACCTCCTTTCCCTACACAGACAACACTGCAGGCCTGCAAGGGAAGCAGTGTGAGTCCAAGCCGATGACGAGAGCTTTCCTGTGTGTTTCATCAAAACCAAAGCCAAGACCAAAGGGTTATGTCAAGAAAATCACATTAGACAGTGCCCTTTCAACATCTCAACTCCCGTGCCTTTAAAACACTGAAGAGAATTGATGATTTTTCCCCCTGAAGCTATTTGTTCTAAGCTCCTATGGAATACCAGGAAAACCATCTCTCTTTTCTCTCATTTGCAAGAATCGAGCAGTGGATGCAAAAGACAGGCAAGGGCCAGGAAGGGACAACATTAACGAGGCAGCACCAAAGTAAATATGAGCTGTTGGGTTACTCTTCTTTTAGGCTGTCAGTGGTAGCAATTGGAACTAATAAAAATAAACTAAATACAGTTGGTGGTGGTGAGACTGGCCCGGGGGCAAAGTGTGGGAGAAATTCTCTTTCTGGTGCTTCCATGTTGCTAAGTAGCTAGAAACTGCTCCAGAATGTCACTTCTGCCTTTCCTGGCCACACCCTCTTTTCTTTCCTTCTACAGGCAGAGAGCGAGGTGGTTGAGGGAAAAGTCATCTCGGGCTTCAAGGAGACATGAGTTCTATACTAGCCCTGCCACCGCGGTGTTTATAGTTGTGCTCGTAGCCGTGGGCAGGAATACATAGAAGTAGCATTTACAGAGTTCCTACTGTGTGCCTGCTACTCTTCTCAGTGCTTTGTGTCTCTTGATTCGGTTCATCATCACAATGGCAGTTGGTACTATTTTCACTCCCCTTTATAGATGAGACAGCAATGAAGTCACTTGCCCAATGTCCTGCTGCTCACAAGGGGAGGACCCGGAACGCAGAGCCACCCAGTCGGGCTCCAGAGCACAAGCTCTTGGTGACTAGACTGTGCTTCACCCATGTAAGCCCCTGTTTTCTCATCTTTAAAAGATGTTGATTATAAACCTCATAGATTCATTATATTAAGTAAATGAGATATTGTATGTATACTGAGTACAGGGGCTGGGGTGTAATAAGTAATCAAAAATGCCAGCTATTATTTTTTTGCCTTTTTTTTCCCCCCTTTTCCTTCTTCCAGTCCAGGTCCAATGAGGTGGAACCAGCAGGGAGAACTTGAAGGCATCGTACCAGATTCTCTTTTTCCCAGCCCCGGGAGTCCTGTGTCCATTTAACATTGTGCTACATAACTAATATTCACAAGAAGGGTAATCAGGCCACTGGATGCCAAGAACATGTTAGAAATTACACAGAACCCAGCCTTTTACAAAACCTGTTTGCTTCCCAAACCTGTCCGGTGTCTGCTGAGCACGTTTAAGATTACTAGCAGTATATCCATTGCAAACCCTTTCAGTCAGCAGGGTCTCCTGCTTTGTCTTGAAGGCTTTGTCGGTGCAAGAATACAGGACTCTTTTATTTCAGCTGCAAGGGTGTTTGGGTAGCAGCCAGAGTCTGTAACATTTGGGGTCCTTAAGCCTTAATTCATCTGTTGTTTGGCCATCACAACTGACTGCATTGACTTGGTTGGAATTACAACTCAATTTACACCCTATATTTTCCCTTTACTTATTCTTCATCATACAGGACTTGAGATTTAACAGCATTTCTTTGACTTCCTGGCCTCCTCTCAAGATTTTATTTGATTTGTACAAGCCATATAATAGCATTCTCTGTAACCAATAAAAAGTCTTCAATTGGACAGTCTAACCAGGTATTCCCCCCCTCCTCCCCCCCACCCCCCTGCAACAAGCTCTAGTAGCTTCCTCTTCTATCCTGCAAGTAGAGACAACTCAGCAAAAAGAGGGGAAAAAGTGCTCCGTTTTTAAATGAAGCAAAAGCAACTCAACAGGTGAAAGAAAGCCAACTACAAAGTGGGGAGTGTTCCCCCTGAGAGAAAATTCTATCTCTGTAGGTTCTGATTTTTTAGGAAGTGATAAGGCCAAAATAGCTGGTTGTGATCCAGTGCTTTGAGTGTGTTCCTGATATTCACTTGTCACTTGATTTAAGGCAAGTCTGTTTGCTTCTCTGGGACTCAGTTTTCAAATCTATAGAATAATATTCTCTGACATCTTTACCACAGAGCTTAAAGCATTTCACCATATGTTGCCTCTTCTCACAGTCCTGTAAGTCAAGCACAGGTACTTTGCTTTAGAACCTGAAAGGAAACAGAGGATCAAAAAAAAGTTGGGACTGCCCATGTTCGCAGTATAGCGAGGATAAGAATTCACCTTATCTTGGGAGGTGGGAGAGGGCACCAGCATTATGGACACACTCAATGGTTTGGTGTTTACCTGGAGAGGAGGGAGGAGGGGGGAGGGGGGAGGGAGAGTTGTGTGGGGAGGGGGGAGTGGGCACCAGATATATCGGGTTGGAGGGGGATCTGATTCTGGGAGCTGGGCACATAATGCGATGCATGGGTGATGTGATGTGGAGTTGTCCATTGGGAAACTGTCTGATTGTTACCAACCAATGTCACCCCATTAAATTTAACAGTAAAATATAATAATATTAAAAAACAAAAAAGAATTCACCTTATCTTAACACTAAGTGCTGTTGTTTTCTAGAAATGTCTTCACCACAGAATAAAATTAACATGGAAATAAACTACCTTGCTTGCAAGTCACTTAAATTGGGTATTTAAATGAATTTAGGGGATTTGAAAACCCAATCTAATAGAAAACATTAATACTGGGCCAGGAAAAATAGGTCCAACAGAGTGCTACATGATAGAAATATTTCATACTCAGGGTCTGCCACCTTGAAACCCTGAATACTTACCCCTCACAGTTACCTTGTGAAACACATTATTAGTCATTATTAGTTCCATTTTACAGCTGGAGGAACTAAGGAAGAGTGTTGGAATGGCTTTTCTGGGGCCTCAAAGGAAGTCAGTACTGCACGAAGGAAATTCTTGTGTTTGCTCTCTTTTCCTCATGCAAATGGAGAAAACAGGTTGTCTGGAGAAATTCTCAGCACTGAACTCACTGCTGCAGCGAGAGGCACGTTCTCACAGTGCCAGCCTTTGGGTGCAGTAGCAGCTATTGAATTTCTAAAATACAAAACAGAAACAAATGTAAGCTCCATATTGCGACCACGCCCCTTACGTGTTTCTCATTGTAGTCACTACGCTGTCAAGGATTTGGGAGGATCCTAATGCATTCACATGCTATGACACTTCGCTCTAGTTCATGAATTAACCATACAAGTATATTTGATGGCATTCAATTAAAAGCTGATGTCTTCTTACATGCCTTCTTTTTTCCCCTTGAGGAATTTAAAATTTAAGTAAGAAAACAAAACAAACGAACAAAAATACTAGGTTCTGCTAAACCCTGAAATTTAAACATATGTTATTTTTAATTCTGCAGAACCCCATATTTTTTAATTTTTGAATCCTGAAAAGTTATATTTTCAAAAGCACTTAATGCCACTGTAATTGTTCTTTACATTTGAAAATTAATTTTTGAATCTCCCAACCTAATATTCACTTTTAGAATTTCCAAAAAGGTCTTGTGCTCCTTTATAAAGCAATTACAGAATTAAATGTGAATAAAAACGGTTTATCACATTTCCAGTCCATACGTTTAGGTTCAGTCAGGGCCTCTGTCTGCCGGGTGCTACGCTGTATGTCGAGTATAAAAAGACGCCGAGGGAGAGAGACCAGGACCGCGGTGCAGTACGGTGGGGGCTGGCTGACCTACCTGCACACACAGGACACCAGGAGCGCCAGAGGCCAGCGGCGCCACCACGTGGGTGCAGGGAGTCCCCGGGAAGGGTGGCTTCGTCGAGGAAGTCCTGTGTGAGCACTTCTCAAAGAACAGCAGGTCCCCGAGAGGGAGACGGGATTTTTCCAGGCAGAGGGAAGAGTATGCACATAGGTTACATGGCATGATTTGGGCGTCTCCTGGGGGTTTTTAAGAGAAAACCTCCTGAGAAGGTTAAGACGTGGGGGCGGTGTCCATAGGCAGCTTTGCCCAGTGATCCGCTTCAGTTCATGAAATCTGCAGCCAGCAACTCCTCCCACCAACCGCCCCTCCCTGACTTCTCTCCTCTCTCCCCCTTTTCCTCCATCTGCTCCTAACTTCTCCAGCCTGTGACGAAAGACCTTGAGCTCCATTAGTGAGACCAGATAGAAATAAAAGCGCTTCCTCAAACAATCATTTGTTACTCAAAATTCCAGGGCACGGTTGCCTAATTTGTGTATTAGCTGTGCCTCCATGACCTTGTCCCGTTACTTACCACTTGGCAAGTTCTTTGTTGACATTTGCGCATGCAATTGGTGGTATGATTCCACTCTTTCAGCAACTGCCACTTCTTATGGTGATAGAAGTTAAAACAGAGGATTGCAATAAGATTTGGAAATAATATTGGACTTGCTATTTTCAGCTTGATCCACTTCACAGAAAATCGAGATACCGGTACATGTTTTACTTTATAAAAAATTTAGCATTACTGTCAAAATGTTCCTTATCGTTGATTTTTAGAGATTTACTTTTATTGTTTGGGTTATTATTATTATTATTTGACAGAGAAGGAGAGACAGGCAGGGACAGAAAGAAAGGGGAGGGCTCAGAACAGTCTCCATGTAGTACGTCATTAGTTTTCCATACAGTTTCATTCCACAGGTGGGTACAAGGCAACGAAGGGCAGGAACTGGGCCGGGGGCCTCCTGTATGGGTCCTCGCAAGAACTAAACTGGGGGCACAGCCCTGTTCAGCATATGGGTTTGTATGGGCTGGGGCCAGAATTCAATCCTTGGACCCCAGGGCTGTAAAGCAAGCATTCAACCCACTCAGCCATCCTGGCATCCCTGATTTTTGATGAAAAACATGTTTAGCACCTCTCCAAAATTGTTGAATAACTATACTTCTGCTGAATGTCTTGAGTGCTAGAAGTCCATAAAGCAAGTATAGGATATTGACATCATTAACAAGGCAAAATATTATCTAAAGATAATTATGTGTGGCTAAAGATTTATCGTAGGCAAAAATCCTTAAACAAAAAAACAGTTACAAGTATCTTTGTTTCAAGTTTTGTGTTGAAATAATCATTGGAAGCTTATGCAGATAAGCCTTGGTTGATAACTTCTATCAAAATATTTTTATTTTTTGAAGATTTTAGAGTAATATGCTTACTCTATATCCTCACGACTATTTTATAACTACCGTATTGTACTTTTTAATCCCTTCACTTTTTCTTCCTGCCCCCCAAACCCTCCCAACTATCACCTCAATAAATCTAGTACCTATCTGACACCATACATAGTTATCACAATGTTGTTAACGATATTCTTTATGCTACACCCTCCATTCCTATAACTACTTTGTAACGACCAATGTCTTTTGATTGGAGCTTTAAATCCATTTAAATTGAAAGTGATTGTTGATATAATAGATATGTAACTATTGCCATTTTATTCACAGTTTTGCTTTTTTGGTTTGTTGCTGTTGTTTTGTTTTGGTTTTGTTTTTTTTCCACCCTAAAGGATTACCTCTAACATTCCTTGTAATACTAGTTTGGTGGTGATGAACTCCTTTAGCTTTTTCTTGTCTAGGAAGTTCTTGTCCTTCAATTTTAAATGAGAGCCTTGCTGGGTAGAGTAATCTTGGTTGTAGGTCCTTGCTTTCCATCATGTTTAATATTTTCTGCCAATTCCTTCTGACCTGCTAAGTTTCTGTTGAGAAATCAGCTGACAATCTCATGGGAGCTCCCTTATAGGTTATTTCTTGTCTTTCTCTTGCTGTGTTAAGAATTTTCTCTTTGGGGAAAGCCGGGACGGCTCAGCGGGTTGAGCGCTCGCTTTGAGGCCACGAGGACCGAGGATCGAATCCCGGCTCCGGCCCAGGCAGGACCCACATGCTGAACTGGGGAGTTCCCACAGTTCGGTTCTCTAGCTGTCTCTGTCTCTGTCTCTCTCTCTATCTGTCAAAAGTAAAATAGAAATAAATATGCACTGAA
>PVKE010025204.1:0-23231 GCA_004027555.1 Craseonycteris thonglongyai
ACTGATACTGAGTGATGGGCACATAATACGATGCATGAATGATGTGATGTGGACTTGTACATCTGTAAACTATCTAATTATTACCAACCAATGTAACCTCATTAAATTTAACAATATAAAAATAAATAAATAAATAAATAAAAATGAAGATATAGATACAATAAATGTATAGTAACATAGTGAAAAAAAAATTGCTACCAAGTTCCAGAAGTATTCCAATGAGATTTTTTAACATTGCATTATAAATTCATTTATAAACTGATTTCAAAATATTGTTTATCTTTCTATTCAGTAATATGGTATGCAGCATAACTTAGTCACTTCTAGTTTTTATGACCCACATTATATAGTTTTTCAAATAGATCTTACTAAGATAATATTAAAGAATATAATATAGAAAACCAATGTACAAAAGCTGGTAAGTGTGCATAAAACACACACACAGTATACAACATACACCTACATAATGATAAAGCTGTGCTCTGGCATGTGGGCTATCTTTCTGTACTACTTGCTAGTCATTCCTGGTATATTAGAAACCTGTTGGCTTATGGATATTTCTTTAAAAGCAGTTTCAGTAGTTGGGATTGTTTTTAACAGAAAAACAGATGACACACTCAAATGGATAACTGACAAAACTTTCAAGAAGTTTATTGACAGGGACATGAGCAGGTTAGAAACCCAGCAAAGTACTGGCAGCAGTGGGATACCACTACCTTCACCAGCCTGCAGGTGCCAGGGGACATCGTTGTCCTGTGTCTAGAACCCAGTGAGAGCCGGAGCTATGGCAGCAGACCACCTGAATAAATGTATGGCCTGACCGGGAGTAAATAGTAAATCAATGCCATGATTTCATTCAGTTTCTACACATTGCTCTTCCACTGTTACCTACTACTTGTTCAAACCAAAAGGCAAAGAGCAGAGGGATATATTTAGACAACACAGAAATATATTTAGAAGAACTCAGCCTTCCTACCAGAAAGAAACATGCAGAAAAGAACCAAGAAGGGCTCTCAAGAACCAAATAGATCAGGGGACTAGATAAAGCATGAGTTTTCAATAGAATTGAAACCTATGTATCTATAAAAATTTAATTATGAAAACTAATTATTAAAAATAATATCAAATTGGGAAACCTGGGATGGCTCAGTGGGTTAAGTGCTCACTTTGAAGCCCCGGGGACCAAGGATCGAATCCCGGCCCCGGCCCATGCGGACCCACATGCTGAACTGGGGTGTGTCCCCCCCCAGTTCAGTTCTTGCTGGCGCAGCCCCATGCCCACCTGTGGAGTGAAACATATGGAAAACTAATGTCGACTATAGAGACTGCTCTGGGCCCTCCCCCTTCTCTCTGTCTCTGTCTGTTTCTCTCTATCAAAAATCAATAAAATAAATCTTTAAAAAAATAAAAATAAAAAATAATATCAAAGAGTAAAACATGAAAAGGAAAAATATATACTAGTTTCAGGATTACCTCTGGGAAGGTAGAGAGTAATGAGAAGGCTACCACTTCCAAGTTTATTTTTATTAAATTAAAAAAGAGACTTGATACTTCACAAAACGTAGGTGGTAGGTACATAAATTTCTGTTATACTTTCTTTTTACTTCTCTGTATGTTTTATGTATTTTATAATTAACTATAATATTAAAAGTTGGTGTGAGAAGGAAAAAGAGAAGTCTAACCCCTTGGGAAAGGGAGCTGCCATTTTTTCTCACTGGTACAAATCAAGGTCTCTGAGTGGGGATGCACAAACCCAAGTACAATAGATGCACTCATTGCTCTTGAGCAATGTAGGCCTCTGACCCATCTCCACAGCCTCAACTTAACTCCATTCAATAACCTCCAGTTGGTCTCCTACCAGGCAATTTAGCTTCACTTCCACCAGTTCTTCCCACAGCAGCCAGAGTGATCTTTTCAAACTACAAATCCATTTCTGGCATGCATAGGACAAAAGCATGTGCGTGCACGCACACGTTCATGCACTTCACAACACACTTAAAACCACTTGGTGGCTGCCCTTTGGTTGTAGGATAAACACCAAATAACTGACTTTGTAATCAAACTGAGTTCAAATTCTTCCACCTTATTAGTTGTGTGACTGGAAAACAAAGAAAATTTTAGGTTAATGAAGGGGATTATAATAATCTAACTCATGGTAGTAGTTTGATCATTAAAAATGAGACACTGTGTGTAGAGTATTCAATGTAATGATGGAAAAATAATAAAGACTCAATAAATATTTATTATTGCTGCTGTAATTGCTATATTAATTGTGTGATAAAAAATATGATGAGGCTGGATGGAGAAATATACAGAAGTGCATATTAGTAAGTCATTGTAGGGTAGATAACATTTTCTTCATCATCTTAATTATAAGTAAACTGAAGAACATACTAAGTTCGTCTAAAGAAGATCTCTCTTCACTGTGTACTAAAATACTTTACGGAAATATTCTTGCTATTTGGCTCACACAAACAAGAGTCATTACAAGGAGACATAGCCCCAGGGTAAGAAATGCCCAACCACCCAGGCAGGTCCCCATATTGACAGGCTGTTAAGTTTCAGTTTCAGAAGGAGGTTTGTCCAGGGACAAAATCTGAAAGATGAAAACAATCCCAGATAATGTTAAGAATGAAACAGGGCTGGACAACAAACATTGTTACTCTTTTGTAGAGAATGACATTTTCACACCTGGATCATTTTAGTGTTAGTATATAAAAACTTACTTAAAATAAAAGCAGTGAACTATGTGCATTAGAGTGAGAACATCCAATCTAGATGATACTGTGGGCTGTTGTTTTTATTAAACCCACATGTACCTACCAATAATCAGGGCCCCTCATCTCTTGAATTACAAGACAATGTAGACTACATCGGGTAACGTGAAATCAATAAGCCTTACTTAAGTAAAGAAGCAACAGAAAAGAAGAGAAGGATGAGGGAGGGTCAATTGTAAACTGAAAAGTGAGCTCACTGGCCTCAGCCATCATCCGTGACAAGCTGAGATTGAAATTTCAAGTTGAAGAAACACAATCTGTCCTCTTAGCAAATTTCAAGTATACAGTTCCATCTTATTAACTAGCTCATCGCTATGCTATAGATTAGATATCCAGGGCTCATTTATTTTACATAACTAAAACTTTGTACCCTTTAACCATCTATTCATTTCACCCCCCACCTCCCCATTCCTAGCAACCAACATTCTCCTCCCAACTTCGATGAGCTTGACTATTATAGATTCCACATATGAGTGAGGTCATCTCAATAAAGTTGTTTAAAAAAAGAAGGCACAATCTGGTCCCATCTCAGTTTGTGGAAGCAAACATTGATACCCTATTACCTCTTTCTTTGACCCTTTAAGGATAGACTAGGATGCTTCTATGTTCCTGCGGGACCAACCTAACAGACCAAATTTTCCTAAAATTAATCAAGAACGTGCTCCGATTTCAATTAGGATTATATGAATTGGCATGCTGCTCTCACAACATTCCTGGAGGGATAAGCTCTACTTGAAATACTACACATCAGAATTATTCTTACTCTTGGAAATAAGGCATCTCCCCTTCCCAAGGTAGCCTTCCAGTCTATGGTAAGTATAAAATATGTAGAGGGTCCCAAGACCAGTAGATACCTGAATGCCCTTTCCCACCCAGCAATACAAAACAACTGCTCCTGTGAACATGCTAGATTTCAAATTACTTGACTCTCAAAATGGTCACTTCCTATCCCCAAATTAACCCTGTGATTTTTATCCCCAATTAAAACAATGCCCTGCCCACCCCTGTGAGCCATGAGAAAATTACCCCCAGACGAAACCCCAGCACCTCTTCCCTTCACTGTTTCCAATCAAGCTCCTCCGAAATTTGGGAGTGACCAAAAAGAATGTGGAAGCTCTTCGGGGACACATTTGGGAATCTTATTACTTTCTACTTGTTAGATTCAGAGAACAAGTACTCTGTGATTAAAAAGAAATGAAATATGGCTAATGTTTTTAAAATAGACACAGCTTTACATCTGCATTGGCGTGCTCTTTGATAAAGAAGCACATTTTCCTTTAATAACTCCGCATTCTATGACTGATTTCTGAGAAAACGCAGTATTACAAACTCCAGGTGGGTCACAGGCCCATGAACGATATCAGTATAAACCAGTCACAATCCTTCCATTAAATTTTAAGCAATCCCGATACCTACCACTGCTGAGGCTGAAAGGAAAACATTTTTCTAGAGAAGCAAAGACCATTTATGGGAATGTTTGAATTGCTGTTCCGTAAACACAGACACTTGAGAAGAGTCAGCTATAAACCAAAAGCCTGAGTATGAGGGAGTGGGTACAAAAAGACAGCAAAGAGCAGAAGGTTTTTATGACCTACGGGTAAACAGTTTGTACATATTTTGTCTATTACCATAAATATTTCTACCATCCACTGAGGCAATCTGTTTCTTGAAAATGAACACTGCCTTATAGAGATTTAACAACTCAGTATGTAA
Organism: Craseonycteris thonglongyai; assembly: GCA_004027555.1. Taxonomy (NCBI): domain Eukaryota; kingdom Metazoa; phylum Chordata; class Mammalia; order Chiroptera; family Craseonycteridae; genus Craseonycteris; species Craseonycteris thonglongyai. The sequence goes on from PVKE010025204.1 coordinate 4,491, forward strand.
TCGCCATTATGGTGCCTTTGACTGATGGTATTGTCTTTGATCATTTTTAAATTGTTCACGCAATTAAAAATTATATTCATACATTTGCTGGCCTGCCTTTCATGCCCACAGCCGAACTCTGCTTCCAGCTGCAGCTGGGACGCACTGGTTGGTGCAAGCTGCCACCTCCCCTCTTAAGCACATATATTTCTACATCAAGACTTTCTAAGACCCGAGGAGCTTGCTCAGCGCAGGAGCATGGGCGAAGTTAGAGGCTTCTAATCAGGGAGGCGTGGGAGCTGGCAGGGAAGTACAATGACCTCCTGCCCTTCAGATCCACGGTCCCAGGAGACCTTCTGCCTGTTTCTCAGAGGTTCCTGCAAAATGGTGCCAGCCTCAACGTCACCCTACTACAGGCCTCTGCTCTCTGCTCCTCTCACTCTCTGTTCTCCTTCAGTGCTGCTTCCTGGGCTCTTCTCCCAAAGTGCCAGCTCCTAGCTTCTAATCTCAAACTCTGCTTTGGGGAGAACTCAAGCAAAGAAATCAGCTAGCTTAGAATCTTGTGAAATCTAGACACAGGAAATTATCTACAGTGAGAGCCACTTAGGAAAAGTATCACCTAATCATCAAACTAATATCTATTTAGCACTTATTAAATGCCAAACACTATTCCAGACACTGAGGACACTACTCAGAAAACGGGTTATGAAAAAGAGCAATTTACTGAGATGAGATTCGTAAAGCACTGGGGACCGTGACTAAGACACATTAACTGGTATTAAACAAATACAAAATAGATAAATATATTAAACCCTAAGTATCTGCTGATTATATTTCAACAGTTATACCATCATTCAGCTTTCTAGTAAACTCAGATCGTTTTTTAATCAAACTTTTTTTTTGGCCTAAAGTAAATATTCAGTATATAGTTGGTGAATAAATAAGAAATCTGTGAAAGTACCCTCTCAAATCCTGTTGTTAATTTAATTAGGGTTACCTTGCATTTATGAATGAATCCAATGTTTTATTTTGAGAAAATTATACTCGTAATATTCATTGCAGTTGTAAGAAATAAAGAGAGAAAGAATCCATAAAAGATCTCTTTACTTGGGTAGCCTAATTTTCATTCCAGTGCTAATCAAAATAATTCAAATCCATTTCTCTATCTTTTGGGGGAGGAGGGGACCTGGAAAACAAACTCCAGTGCTTTTTTTAGATCGTCTTTATTATACTGAGGTATGTTCCCTCTATTCCCATGCTGGAAAAAGCAGTCTCACCAGGTAGCACGTGGCTTTTAAAATGTCTAACCTGCTGGGACTCGATCGAGTTTGACTCAGTTGACCCTCAAAGCAAAGTATGGGACTTCCATTTCCAATCAAGTCATTGTCAGAAGCTTGTGAGCCAGATGCCTTCTCACTCCTCACACTTGCTTCTCTTAATAAAACATAATGGAAGTGCCCAGGAGAAAACAAAAACAACTTAACGTGCTGGGGTATGAAAACGAGGGGAGGAAGCCTCATGAAGTTAACCATTCTTGCCACATTTCAGACTGAACAATAGTCCTTTGTCCTTAGCCGTGGAGCCAATACTTAAATATCTACTTGCATGGATTGCAGCAGAGAGAAGTTGAGCATGATGAAGAATTGTCAGAGTGAAAATTTCCCGAATTGAGCCAACAGAGGAAATAGGCAAAAGTTCACAGAGCTAAGAGGACAGACTCTGAAAAATAAAAGGAGAAAATGGAAAATAAGATGGATGGCCATCATGGACAGTTAGCAATTGTAGGTGGAAAAAATGAGAGATAAACATGTATATGAGGAGCCTCTACTGCTATAAATAAGTTTTAAACTTTAAGATGAAGATTTTAAGTATATAAGAATTATAGTGTAATTGAGACAGTGCTCATTGCCTAAAAGTTTTAGTAACCGCTACCACGTGTAGACCACTTATGAGGTTATATTAATTAAATTTGAAACATTCAAATTCTTGTTTAGCCCCTTTATTCCATATTCAGATTTTTATTGCTTTAATCCAGCCCAATTTGACTGTGTTATCTATCTGATTTTAAATAACTGGTAAACTTCTAAAATTAGCACACATCACTTATTGTACAGTTGATCACATCTGATAGCCAGCAATAGGAAGTACATTTTCTCTAGCATGAGTCAGGCAATTAGCAACCTATTATTTTTAAGGTCTTCATCCATTTCCAGAAGATTATCAATTCAGGATGCTTGGATACATCAAAGTACTTGAGGCTCAATACTGCAAGTACTTTTACTAGATATAAAAGTAAAATGTCACCCTTCATCCTTCATTCTGAGTTTGTGGTTTTACATCACATACATTTTTACAAGAATCACACAGGTGTTCACTGACACAGGTTCCACCTATGTTCCTGGATTGTCAACTTCTCCCATATTGTTGGCTATTTTCTCGAAACATAGAATGCTTAAACATCTGACATCTTAAAACACCTACATGCATGCACATGTACAGCCACACCTCCTTTAACCCAATTACCAAATTAAAATTGTCTAGGGCATAACTTTTGGGGTTTTGCAACTTAGTCCAAGTCTGTGTATGCTCTCTAATTTTGTTTTCAAAACATCCCAAAGTCCTAACAACTTTCTACATATTAGTTTTAGAATGTCATGAAATGAAACTGACTGGAATGCATACCAAGAATAGATGGAAGAAATGAAAGGCGAGGTACTATAGAAAAGTAACAAGTCTGTTATTTCCCACCCTATGTTATTTCACATCATTTGTTTCCCATAGTCAAAAATATTCTGTCATCAAAAATATTCAGCACAACTTACAAAATTCAGGAACTGATTTGCTAGCTGTTTTTTCCCAAAATTATTTATAAATGAGTCACTGAAGACTAGAGAGTAATATGTATTGTGGCATTCTTAATATGAAGCTGTTTAATACAAATTAATTAAACCCATAGTTGTCAAATTAAGTTTTTTAATTTATTGGTTATTTAACTATAGTTGATATACAGTCTTATATTGGTTATTTTTATTTCAGGTTTACAATATAGTGACTTGACATTTTCATACCTTCTAATGTAATCACTCCACTAAATCTAGTAATCATCTGTCACTGTGAAACTTATCACAATATTATTGACTATATTCTCCCTCTCATTTTTACCCATCCCCCCACCACCTTTCTTCTGGTAACTATCATTGTGGTCTCTGTTTCTGTGAGTTTTTATTGCTTTGTCTTGTTTTGTGTTTTTAAATTCCACATATACGTGAAACCATATGGTATTTGTCTTTCTCTGCCTGACTTACTTCCCTTAGCATAATACTCGTTAGATCCTTCCATGTTGTCTAATCCTCCTGACCTAGTCACAGTAATGAACTTGTTCAAGAATACTGGGAAGACAGTCCCCCTTTTCTACCAACTTACAGCTGGTAGGACACGGGTTGGGGTTTCTGGTGGCTATTTTGTAGCCTTCTTTGTAATGTGTGGGACAAAAAGTAAATCCAATAAATTGGAAAGTGGAAATGACAGCTGCAGAAATAACAGATTTTCAATGACATAATTTGAGCCCTTGGATTATGCTGTAACCTGGAATTTTCACTTGAGTGAGCCAGTAAATTTCCTATTTGTTATTGTGGTTTGGTTTTTGTTTTAGCCAGTGAGTATTGGGTTTTCCATCACTTGCAAATAGAAGTAGGCTAAATGACACATCAAATAGATGTGTTCATAGTGATTCTTACTTTTAGGGTGTCACTGAAATGAAGAAAGAACTTCCTCTGTTTTCTGCATCCACCAACTCATTTTGATCTTAGGGCCAACTTTACCCTCCACTGCTAAATTATTAACAGCATCCCTCTGCTGTGTGCATAACCATGTGTGGCACACAGAGAGCACTCAATGAAAGTTGATTGATAGATACAAGATTTTATATTTATAAGGTTATAGTCAAGTTATGGCTAATAGTCAAATTGGATAACTGAATACCATTAATAGAAATGTTCTTTGTAAGGTTAACTGCATTTTTGTCTTTTTTCATCAAACGTCTGCAAAAATATTTAGCACATAGTAGGTCTCGTTTGAATCAGAAGCCCTTTAAATGAACTGTTAAAAGATTTTAGAGTTAAAAACATTTAGATTTTAAAATGCCACTGTTCAAAATCATGAAAATGTTATGTGATCCAAGGTATATTATGGGACTGAAACCAGGACCTGGCAGGAAATTAAACAAAGTATGATTAGATATAAATAATTAGGAATTATACCATCACTAAATACTTGTGTATACATATTAGGATGTAGGTACTATGCTAAGTGTCTTACATGAATTATTTTATTTAATTCTCCTAACAACCTATAAAGTAAATACCAAAAATGATCTTTCTGATCCTCAGTTTCTTCATCTGTAGAAAGGAGATAAGCAATTTTCTAAGATCACATGACCAATAAATGTTGAAACCTAAGCAGGCTGACCTCAAAGTCCATGTCTTAATCTGAAACTATAACCAATAAGTCTATAAAATGTGGGCAATGTTCTGAATGGTAAAATTGTAAAGTAAAAATCTTCTCTATTTTATTTAATTAATCTCAATTCTCTTCTTTTTTCTAAACACATTCAGCTTCTTGCGGTGAGATTCAAGAGTCTATAGAATGCATCCCATAAATGTTTTTATGCTTACTTCAAGTTTTTGGCATCATTTCAACATACCATAGTGAATACCAAATGATAATGTCTAAAAGTATTAGAGAGTCCACCGTAGGTCAAACTAATATGTCAAGAGGCCATGGGAAGAGAATGTTATTAATGAGTCACCCAACTTTTTTTTAATAGAAACAAAGTTTATTACCTTGTTCTTTTGCATGGTTTTCACTTGGCACACCTAGAAGACATTCCTCTCCGAATGTCTAGTTAAAATTTATTTGCTTTAATTACATAGTTGTGTCCATGTGACTCAACTTTTAAAAACTATATTAAACTTATTAATGCACGAGTGTATTTATAAACATATTTTCCAGCAGTGATGACAATTTTACTTAATGTTTTTTAAAGATTTATTTTATTGTTTTTGACAGAGACAGAGAGAGACAGAGAGAAGGGGAGTGCCAAGAGTAATCTTCATAGTTGTATGTCATCAGTTTTCCAGATGGTTTTGTTCCACACAGGTGGGCAGAAGCCATGCAGGGCAGGAACCAGGTTGGGGGCCTCGCACATGGGAGGCACACCTCCTTGAGCCAGGGGCCAAACCTAGGGGGCAAACCCAGGGGGCAAGAACTGAACTGACACATAGGAAGCACAGGATGGGCCCAGGATTCGTCCTTTGGTCCCCAGGGCTGCAAAGCGAGCACTTAACACATTGAGCCACCCTAGCTTCCCCAATTTTGCTTAATTTTAATCTATCTTTCCTTTAAGAACAGTCAACTAGAGTATAAGCTAGAAAGTGAAAAATAATATGAGAGGAGACCTGTATATAGATGTGAGAAATTCGTCGAAGTACATAGACATGTAAATCAAGCCATAACTTTTCTGGTAGAAAAATTAAAGTTTATTTTTAAAAATCAAGGATCTCCATCCTTCCCCTGAATAGGATGTTTCACATGGGAATAGTGGAGAAACTTCTGGTTTCCCTCCACAGGTGCTTCTGTCAGTGTGCAACATGCATTGATCCGAGAGGCCTAGCTGCTGCCATTAGTGACTCATCTATTGGCTTCAGTGACAGTACTTTCCAATAGCTATTCTTGAGGAGTTTTACCCATGATGGTAGGCATTTTTGTCCCTTTTCCCTCACTTGAATTCTTGTGTATAAACAGTGGCTGGCATAAAGCAGGTATTCAATAAACAGCTTTTGAATACATTAAGTAAGTTAGATCTTAGCACCTTGCTATGACTGTATTTGGCAGCAACCACTAATGAAAATTGCCTTTGGATTCTGCTTGCCTTAGTCACTAAGTTTTAGGTGTTTCTTGCCTCTGGGACAGCTTAGATTTCCAGTTGTTGCATAGCTCAAGAGTAATTTCTGAGCACTATTTCTGTTGAGCAATTCAAGAAATAGTCCTTACTGAACAATCTCATCTAGGTAAAACTCTATATAGCCCTTTTAAAGATTTATTTTTATTGTTTTGTTTTGTTTTGATTTGTTTTGTTTTTTGACAGAGAGAAAGGGGCAGGCCCAGAGCAGTCTCCATAGTTGACAGCATTAGTTTTCCATATAGTTTCACTCCACAGGTGGGAATGGGGCTGCTCAGGGCAGGAACTGGGCAGGGAGACTCCCGCATAGGCCCCGGCAAGAACTGAACTGGGGGCACATCCCAGTTCAGCATGTGGGTCCACATGGGCTGAGGCCAGGATTCAATTCTCAGGCTCTGGGGCTGCAAAGCAAGTGCTTAACCCGCTGAGCCATTCCAGCTTCCCCATATAGCCCTTTTAAATAACCCTTATAAGGAATAGATCCAAAACTCTGTAGAATTGTAATCTGAGCACAAATCCAATGATGATCACAAAGCCATATGGCTAGCTGTCAGTTTCTTCTTCCTATGTGCCAATTTAGAGCACAAATTCCTGGACTTTCTAAGGGAACTCTTACAATAAGTTGAAGTTACCAACAAATAATTTAGCTCATCAAATATGCACCGGGTACTTACTATGAGGCAGGAATTCTTTCAGATACTTACCATATGGCTCATAAATTTCTCCTAAGAACTACAAACTCAGTTAAATGTGGGAATTAGTGAAAGCTCCAGATTCCCCAGCATATATGATTTGATTTCATATATTTCTATAGTATTCATAGTTCACAAAACACCATTACATATATGAGGGCTGTCCCCAAAGTATCCAGCCATGTACTATGAAAAATAGAGGTATTTATGGCTGCCCTCATATTTCCTAACTTGACGCTTCTCATCACTTTGTGAGTTAGACATAAAATTATTTCCATTTTACAGATGAGGAAACATAAGCTTAGAAACAATAATCATGTTGCCTCAGGTCACACCAACTCCTAGACTTCTTGGTAGCCAAAAAATAAGGGATTGTTCTTTTACCCAAGTCAGGGACATTTCCTGGTGGATCTCTCAGTCTATTTTCAGGGACTATCTTTTTTTTTTTTTTTTTTTTTGCTGTTGTTATTCAAAGCAGCTATTTATTTATTTATTCTATTTCTTAAGTGACTTGTCTATACCAGGTACTAGAAATACAGTGTATAAGGCACTTTTTCTCAACTGTTTTACATTCTAATAAAAAAAAGAGAAAACACACATAGGTATTTATAAGATAAAACCAAAAGTGAAACATGCCATAAAAGAGATCAAAAAATAAAAGTATATTACAGAGATCACTTCCAGCTGAGAAACAAGCAACTTCGATTTTCTGCAAATAAGATATTAGTAATATGTGACTAAAATATATATTTTTAATTATTTAGTGGTCTTTGCTAAATATCTTATTTTGGTCACTTACAAGCTAAGGAAAAGATGAAAGAAAACTATGACCCATTTAAAGTTGATGACAAAGTGATAGAGAGAGGAAGAGAACTTTGGCATGAAAATAAACCACACATCAAGTGAAAGAAGACATTTAAGTGCCCATATCATTTAATAGCTCATTGGTGACCTTTTGAGAGTCATTTCAACTAAGCTATTTTCGGGACAAGAAAGAGAAATCAGTGGGTTAGTGAATGGATGTGAGGTGAAGATATGTTAAGTATAGTGTAAAGGAAAGACAAGAGGACAGTAACTAGAAGGGAATGTCAGTCAAGAAATTATTTCTGGGAAGCTGGGATGGCTCAGTGGGTTAAGCGCTCACTTTGCAACCCTGAGGACCGAGGATTGAATCCTGGCCCTGGCCCATGTGGACCCATATGCTGAACTAGGAAGTGCCCCCAGTTTGGTTCTCACCAGGGTGAGACCCCAGCCCAGTTCCTGCCCTGTGCAGCCCTGTGCAGCCCCGCGCCCACCTGTGGAATGAAACTATGTGGAAAAACCGATGATGTGCAACTATGGAAACTGCTCTGGGCCCTCCTCCTTCTCTCTGTCTCTGTAAAAAACAATAAAAATAAATCTTTTAAAAAAGAAATTACTTCTAACATGGAGACATTTGATCATGTTTAAATGGAAATGACAGAGTTCCTGTGTAGGGAGAGATTTAAGATACAAGAGGAGGACAAGGTCGTCAAAGAAACCAACTCCCTTTCAGAGGAGAAGAAGATGGCTTTCACAGGACCTATGGGGGGATTTGCCTTAGATAAGGGGAGGCCAGTGATTTCAAGACATCTGTTCTCTCAAGAGGGCAATTGAAGAAGCGGAGTAAAATGCAAAATGCTAAAATATTAGTTTATTTTAATAGGTGTAGAGGAGAAGAGTTGAATGCTAGACAGCCCTCGGAACACGCAGGGTCATGGGAAGACTTTGGAGTTCAAAGGATGAGAAAATCTCTATCAACCAAAAGTAGATCAAAGCTGGACTTTCAGGACACTGGGCACATGTAATAGGATTAGCAATAGTTTGTCATTTGGGGAAGTACAACATGTAAACATCACCCTATCCCACAGAACACTCATGTACTTGGGGAACTACATGAGAAACAATTCTCACCATGCTATTTTAGGTCAGGCACAATTATTGTGAGTCATTGGTTATGTAGAAGTGCTCCCACCATAAAATTTTAATAAGCTTTTCCAAATTAATGTTTCTTCAAACGTGCCCTGCCTACTGCTGTGCCTGTGCTTCCTGCCAGTTCAGCTCCACCTCCCAAGCACTTGGTCCAAGAAGGCCTGCCAGTCCACATGGATACAGCTTCCATAGACCAGTCCCAGACACTTCTTGCCAGGACGGATTTCTCTACTCAGTCTTCTCAGGCTGTGGCCCCTCACTATGCCAATGAGAGTCTGCAGACCAGAAGCCTTGGCAATACCTAAGGGGGTCTCAGCCTACCCAGACTTAAGCAGTCAGAATGTGTGTTGTGTATCAAGATCCCCAGTCCAATAGTATAGAATAAGAGTGTTCAACCTTCTGGCTTCCTTGGGCCACATTGGAAGAAGAAGAATTGCCTTGGGCCACACATAAAATATACTAAGAATAGCTGATGAGCTAAAAACACACAAACAAGACACAAAACATTTTAAGGAAGTTTATGAATTTGTATTGGGCCACGTTCAAAGCCATTCTGGGCCACGTGCAGACCCTGGGCCGCTGGCTTGAAAAACTTGGACTGTAGACATGAGAGTTTGAGAAGCACTAGTTTGAGACTTCTTGTCACAATCTATGTTAATGTTAAGTCTCCTTGTTTCTATCTCTCCCAATTTTCATTTTAAATTTCCAAGGGAAAAGAAATTCTTTTTCATTCAGGTTTCCTACAGCATATTTGTCTCTAAAATATTGTTTTATACTCATTTTGCTTGGTGTAGGCAGTGCTTCAATTCTCTTTCAGGTTCATTTTCTGCTGTTAACAACCCTCTCAACCCAAACTACTAGGTTATCCCCACACTTATACACCTCCCCGCAGAAGCAAGCCATGAACTGTTACGCTGCTATGACCTTGGTCGTGCTGTTCCTTTGATGAGAAAGAGTAATACAAATGGATCATGCTTTGTTTGCTTATTTTCACCCTAGAAAAAAAATGTAAAAGTGAGCTGTTCTTCAGCAAATAGAAACTTTAGTAAGCTAACCGGAAATTTCTAATTTGCTACTAACCAGGTCGTTCCAGTAACGGTGCACAAAGATCTATTTTGAATGTTGTTATTAATGTCCTCTCAGATACATGATTTCCTCTTAACGTTATTTTCAAATGTAATTTTCTATTAAGTGTAATGCTTAATGTATCCTTTTCATCAGCTGATGATTTCTGTGAGATTGTATCAATCACTTTCCACAGTGCAGACGATGCTTAAAATGATTATGTTTAAAACTCAGTGGTAGCCACAAGTATTATTATACTGACCTGCTAGTCCTCCTGAACAAACTTTAGCCAGACTATGGTTAGTGGTTTACTACCGTGGTTTCTATCATTTGTTTTCAATACTTTCCTGACTCATGAAATTGACTCCAAGTTTAGGATTCATAATTTAAGGACACAGGAAATCTTCCTCTTTTTTCAGTAAAACAATTAAATACTGTACAGGACCCTCAGTTTTAAATTCACTTCTTTCTCATCTGCATGTCCACACTTGTCACATTGCAGTTGAACGCATGGCCTCACGCTGTATTCTAATTATAAAAATCCGCCCTAATAAGAGAATCCATGCTTGACTGTGATAAAATAAATACAAGAGACAGTTCTAACTTTTTTCTATTGTAATTTATTTTCCAAAAGCTTATTTTGTAGGAGCACTTTTCTGATAGAATGGATAACAATTCCAAATCTAGTCATTTGTTTTCAACTACAGCCAAACATGCACTGGGTCTTGTGTACAACTTCACTACTTCTAGGCAACCTTTTGTACACATTTCTTAGAAATAAGTTTTCCTTATTAAATTTAACATACTCAATAACAGCTGAGTGGTCTCAGTAATTTTTTATATAGTTTTATTCATTCATTGCTATCTTCAGAATAATTCTTACCTACAGGTATTTGTGCATAGTTCACAGGTGAATTTTGCTTGAGAATATTACACATTTTTTGAAGAGACAATATACATACTCACAAGAAAAGTAAAATGATCACTTGATAAATTGAAAAGAATCATTTTATATTTCTTTTTATTTCATTCACCTAGTGTTAGTAATCACCTTTTTTTTAAGATTTATTTTTATTGTTTTTTGACAGAGAGAGACAGAGAGAAGGGGGAGGGCCCAGAGCAGTCTCCATAGTTGACAGCATTAGTTTTCCATATAGTTTCATTCCACAGGTGGGCGCGGGGCTGCGCAGGGCAGGAACTGGCCCAGGAACCTCCCTCATAGGCCGCAGCAAGAACTGAACTGGGGCACAGCCTATTCAGCATGTAGGTCTGCCTAGGCCAGGGCCGAGATGTGATCCTTGGGCTCCAGGGCTGAAAAGCGAGCGCTTAACCCGCTGAGCCATCCCAACTTCCCTGGTAATCTCATTTTATAAGCAATAGGGAAACAAAATATCATGAGGAGGCATGAGCAGTAGTGTTTTATACTTTGTGCATCTTGACTTCTCTTTCCTATGCCCCACACCCTCTTTCTCTAGCAACCGTGGCCCCTCCTGCCCTCACAAGTGTAGGGAGAAGTAGCTCTGACCACACCCAGGAGAGCTGAGAAGTAGCAGGGAGGCTTGTCAGAACAGCCCCAAACCCAGTGAAGTTCAAGCAACAGGAGTCTCTGACCTGCCTCATTTGAAGGGCCTCTGTTCGTCTGCTGCCCAAAATCTATGCCCTCCCGTTCTTCTGTGTTCATCCTAGAAAAGTCCTGTTTAGAGGGGTTGAATGATAAAAGGATGCCCTTGTTCCCATTGGATAGTTAATTTTTTTGTAAGTCTTTCACCTGGTTTAAGAATAAGAAACAGCAGCCAAATACATTTTGTCTTACATACATTAACTTTTTTTATCTTTACAATCTATAAGCCACATAGCAGCCTACAAATATTAGCAGTAACTTCATGCTTCCAAGAGATTTTAAAAGATTTTAAAGTTTTTTTAAACCTTAGGTTTCTTAGCCCAAAGATTTTCTCAAATATTAAAAAAAAAAAAAATCATTTCATTTTTTTTTTAATTGGATAATTCTTCTGAAACAACATTAACGGGGGTTAGCTTTTACTCAGAACCAGAAATCTGATGAGAGAGTACATCGTACCCCTGGGGAAAATAAGGACTAACAGGAAACATTCGTTCAGCTATACTCAGCTAAATGAGGAATATCACATCAAAATGTTCCTAAGAAGCATGACTTCCCAGCCTCAATAATTTTAGAAGTGACAAGTTTCCTATCATTTCCCAGGAAAAAGTGCTTGATCCTACACGTATTTTAAAGTTATCTTTTTAGGCTTTGCGTACCACCGCTAATCCGTAGCCATGGAGAGAGGAGGAAGAAGTCTTTCTACTATTAAATTACATTCTTCCAAAATTATCTTGACTTAAAGGCTCCTGACAACTTTAGGATATTGTCACACATCAGCGCTTCTTCCACTCCTCACTGTGTATCAGAATCACATGGAAGGCTTGTTAAAATGTAGTGCTGGGCCCTCCAACCAGTTTCTGATTCTGTCAGAGAGTGAAGAGGCCTGGGAATTTACATGCCTAACAGCATCCAATGATGGGATGGATGCTGATCCAGGGAACACACTGAGAATTTTAGGAGGCTTAAATGATAGGCTATTATATTTATGACATCAGTCTAAAATTGATCATTTTGTGATAAGAGTTTAGCAATTAAATGTGAAAGAGAAACAGCTCCTATTATGTCCTGAAATGGTCAGAAAATTTTGTATTAGGTGATTTAAAAATTATCATGGCTCAAGATGATGGCAGAATTCCTGTAACTGGTCAGCTTGTGGGACAGTGTGGTGAAATGTGTGTTCTGTCCCAAGGTGCCAAGTCAGCATTCCCTGCCCCTGGTTTATGACCTGAACCAGGGTGTGAACTTCACCTTGAAATGATCCTCGGAGGATAACCAGCCAAATGCCACTGGTGCCATTTACAGAAGTAATATCTGAATAGGAGCTCCTGGGTGTACAAATTGAAGAGAGGTGGGAGAAAAGGGAGGCTATGATAGAATTAGGCTTTGAAAAGGCAAAGCAAAGTCTATAGTCATTACAACTTGCTTAGGAAAGTTTGCTCTAAACTCTTAAGAGTAGATAGTGGCTTGAGATAGAAAACAACCTTTCAGTCTCTTCTGTGACAACTGTTTTTTTTTCGTTCTGTTTTTTGTTTGTTTGTTTGTTTGTTTGTTTGTTTGTTTTTCCTTTCTTTCTTTCCACTTCCTAAACATAGAAATTTCTGGTTGGTGTTTTTAATTAAATAAGACCTTCGTTTGGGCCACATAAAAGTGATATTTTCACATGTTTTTATTTAAAAAGAATTTGTTATAACATTTCTAGAGGGCAATTTGGCTGTATAAACCAAAAGCTTTCTAAAAATCAAATTCAATTTGGTCCAGAACATTCATTTCTTGGAATTTATCCTGAGGGAAATCACTTGAATATATCTTCAAGTATTTAGCAACATGGATGTGCATCAGAGCTGTGCTTATTTTTAAAATACTGAAAAAAACTGTATGTCTAATGTAACCTTTTTAAATCTTTGGTACATTAATATAAGCAATTAAAATATTGTAGAAAAAACTTGTAATTGGCATAGAAAGATATTCAAGATCTAGTATTACATTTAAAAAAGCAAGTCCAAAAAGAACATTATTAAACTTTATTTTGGAAAAATGTGTATAAGAACATGTGAAAGGCAACAAGGAAACACCAAAATATTAAACTATAATCTCACTGTCTAGGAGCTAACAATTACTTAATGTTTTACTTATCCAGATATTTTTTACAATAACATAAGTTTTATAATAAGAAAAAGAAACTCTAAATAAATAATTTTCATAGTTTAAAATATAATTTTGTATTCCATAATAGATAATGAACACATCTGAGAATTTAATAAAAGTTCATTTTATTTACACATATTAATAAATTGTTTGGGCCAGATAATCTCAAAATGATAAGATCTTAGTTCACAAACATTAAAAAAGTAATTATCTGAGTTGATCAGCAGATATATTCAACAAAATTTAATTCCATTTTACAGAAATATTTTTTTCTATTAAAATAACCTATGGTGAATAGGAACTGACCAGTCTTTAAAGAGAATCACATTATTGTATTAAAAGACATTCTTTGGCTCTTAAGGTGCTATTAGATACAATACTTGCCTATTAAAAAAATTAATGAACAAAATATATATGCCGTGTTGTTTGCTCTTATTTGGAGTCTAGTAGAGAATGCTTCTGTTTCTGAGAAGGCAAATATCCCAATACCCACTCATTAAAGAATATAAACTGAATTTCCTTTAGTTATATATGTCCTAAACTGTTCTGCCTCAAAGTGTGGCTAGCACAAGTGTTATAGTAGAAAATAACAACTTGCGCAGGAACATGGATGGTGGCTCTTTTTTGTCTTCATGCTAAAACATCAGTGGTTAGCCTGCTACACTAACCAATACATGTATCAACTTCTGACAAGCTCAAAGTATTAATGGTATATTTTTCTTGATTTAAACCCTGACTCAGATTTTCCACTAACTGTGGTTATGTAGTAAGGGTTTAATTACTCAGTCCTAGAGTCTCAGATGTTGCAGCTATTGTTTAAAAAAAAAAAAGATTTGATAAGAAGTTTGAAAATGACGCTCTCTAAAGCGTCAGATTATTTCTGGCTCCACCATTTTTATTCTAGACCCTCCCTCTTGCTCATTAAATATTCTTCACTTTGCACAAACTCCAAAGACACAAAACAATTAAACAAATGATTCACATTATGCTAGTGGACCCTTTTTAAAAATATAAACTGGAAACAATTATAAAGCTATTTATAAATACATTGGAAATGAAATTTGCTGTTTGTTCTCAAGTAAGCAATGAAAGACAACTTCCTATTGAGAAATGAAAAACTAAGTGAACTGTTACAGAAATACCCACAAACATAAATGACAGATTTTCATCTATTTTTAAATTGAAGTTCATTAATGACTCATTTTAAATATTTGATTATAGATTATATTTCAATTTTATGTCTGTGCGCAATTGAACTTAATACTCATTTTGAGCATTCAATTTACATCCATGACTTGATTGAATTCTTTTTTTTTTTAAAGGACACTACTTCTGAAAATTTCTGGGTCCTAATTTTTTAGCTATTACCTTAAGTGGTTCATATCAGTACCAAGCAAATATTTGTGACACTCTTTTGAGTGTCACGATCTATTCACATAATTTATTATTGTGAGGGAGGGGGAAAAAAGAAAAAATATAATGTTGCACAAACAAAACATAATTATTTTTAAGTAGATAAATGAAGAAAGAAATTAATATTATGGCTTAGCTCCCTATAATAGACAGTCACTAATTTTTTTAAATAAAAGTCCTTACTTAACCCTCAAAATGATTGTCATATATAAATATTCTCTAGATGAGGAAACAGAAGCTCAAGAACTTTTAAAAGTTGTTCAAGACTGAATAATAAATGAAAGTGGGTTTGGGGTAATAATTAAACATATAAAAATGTCTACAGTTATGACTCTTCATTTATTTGTTTCTAAATTTCAGGGTAAAAAGTATTGTAACTCCTTACTTTATATATCTGGAAACTTTCCACCTAGTAGTCTGAAAACAAACATTCTTATCCTCAAGGTAATTGAAGTATATCTTTATACCTTTCAATCTAAGGAGTCTTAAATAATTTTTTTGTAAAACTCACTTAAGCAACATGAAAAACTGCAATATGCAATGCTTTACACATTTGCATATATATTAATAAAATAATATTCTCCAAAAGTTAATTCTACTAAGCAGATTAATTTTTTCCTCCTACTCTTTGTTATTTATTTATTCTTCCATCCACCTATTGCCCACTCCCTACTATAGGCAGTGACTAAACTAAAAGATGAGATAAGTAAGACACTCCCTGCCCCCACCCCCCCAGGGTCTCACACTTCCGTGAAGAAATTTAACCTCATTAAAAAAAATATATATATATATATATACACACACACACACACATATAATAGAATGTGAATAAAATGCTTAGGACCTACGGAAAAAGAAAATAGACTATAAACATTTATTTATATTTTTAATGTACCTTTGCCGGTCCTCTGTCATTTTTAAATTTGACATTTGAAGTAATGTTTAAAATTTCAGACAAAGCACCAATATTCCCACTGTGTATATCACTTAGACAAAGCTGTGTTTTTTAGTGTTTTCCATAAGTGGATCTTACGCAATGTTGTAAAACCGTTCAATATGGGGCCAAAAAAGAAAAAGAATTGATATTTAAAAATTACACAGTCACAAAATTTAGCCAAATAGAAAACTTAATGATGATGCAGTTTTTCACAACCAACAATAGAACCAGAACATAAGAATGTAATGTCTGCCACCAAAAGTCAAAAATTGCACTCATTTGTTTGTGACTCAGATAAGGAATACCATAAAGGAAAACGAGAGGCATGTTGTAATCGTTACTATTTCTAATTTCATACGCTTGTAGAGATTTAGAGCTGGAAAGAGCCTGAACAATACCATTCTCCCCCACTCGTTCTCCGCCTTGGAGACCTAGGTGGAGTTGTAAAGGCACAGAGTTCCATTTGAGACTCAAGTTGGCAGTTGTCACACTAGAGAAAGAATGGGGGAGGCATCAGCATGTCTTTGACAATGAATATTAGAAAGATCTCAGATCCAGGCAATGCTTGATGGCTAGAATTAATGTCTCTCCTATTAGAGAAAATTGAATGCCAGGAAGGAAACTCTAAGTACTCATTGTTATACGGTCTACGTTAAAATAAGCAGTGTGAGCAACTTGTGAAATCAACTTATGCTCTTGAGTTCTCTGAAAAGTTCACTTTTCCCCAACACCACATCCCCTGTAAGGACAACTCAAGTATCAGTACCAACTAAGAGCTTCTCCAGCCAGGTCGGCTCAGACTGATCTCGTCATTAAGAGTCGAAGTTGTATTACAGTACATAGCATAAACTCAGTTCACATCCATTTCTACCACTTGTGAACTGCAGAAGCTTCAACAAGGAAAGACTCAACCTGCTTCATGAGGGAACTCATCTATGCACACAAATCAATACTTTCCATGTTGCTTCATGTGATAGATTTACACGCTTAGCTAAATGATTTGATTTTTGCATGTGACCAAATTCTGGAATAGATGATGATGAATATTGTTAAATACTATTTTAAAAATCCATATTTAAATTAAGATTTGAGATTTGAGAAGTGTTCTTATATAATAACATGTAGCCTGAGTACTTGAATTTGATTTCCAAAATGCCTTCTGGCTGACTAGCACCACAAATATTTCAGTTTACTGACGAGAAACCAAGGCTGAGAAGTGTTAAGTGATAAGATAAAAACAAACATCTCATTAATTGCAGGACTTTTGATTCCAACTTTTAATCTTGTGTTCTTTCTCTTAATGCCATATTAGTAAAAACAGAAAAAAAGCAGGGGAGGGTAACAAGTTATTTAAATGGTTTAAGTACAGGTCTACCTGTATGTTAATAAATTGCTTCTTAAAAGTCTTTCAAAAAAAGTTCAGCTATCTGTCAGGTGGGTAAAATAAATAAATAAATACACACAGAGATGCCCACATAGTAAAATGTGAACTTGTGCATGTCTCCTGGAGACAAGGGTCCTAAATTTTAAGATATATACCTAGTAACCCACAATTCTTAAAAAAGTAAGAACCACTGATATAAATGATCTATTGAGTTCCTTCCCTTCTAAAGTTCAAGAACTCTATCATTAAATCTGAACATTATAAATAGCTAGATTTTTTGTGGTGAAATATTTCATAATAAGCACAGATTGGAAAGTAACACATACTATTTTAAACTTCAAAAAAAAGAATAAGGTTAACTTCTATTTTTAAGACAATGCTAAAATAAATGTTTTCATCCTTTTTGGCTTTGGGTCACTGCATTGTAGAATTCAGAGGACAGATGAACTTTGTATTACAACAGAGAGCAATGCCGCACACATGGCAGATGTGCTTGCATCCCAGAAGGGCCACATCGTCCTTTCATCACAGTAAATCACTGCGTTCCCATCACAGACATCTCAAGTTGTGCACCACCATTTATAGAAATGTTCTATAAATGACTCAGTGTGTACTAGGTCAAACACAAACATAATCAATTTGAACCCAAAGAGAATAAATGTAGTATAATAACAGGATGCAAATCATGAGAGATTAAGAGGTATCTCTATCTTCTTTGAGCAAATTACTTAACCTTGCCCGGATTTCAATTTCCCCTGATATAAAAATAAGAATGTAAGGATTCAAATCTCCTTCATTTTTTCTCCATCGGCCAAAGCCTTACTCAGCCTAGAGATGAGTTAAAGAAAGTCCGAGATATAAGCAGGACCAAAAATAGACCAAAAAAAAGAAATAAAATGTGGATAAATTGCAAAAGAAGAAATATAACATGAAGGGGACAGGAGCTGGAGTAAGCAAGGAAAGTTGCAAGATGCTGTGATGCTGTTAGGAAACTTGTGAGAAGAGAAAAGAGAAGACAGAGACAAGAGAAGAGAAGAGAAGAGAAGAGAAGAAAATAAGGGAGTGGGGGGAGGAAAGAGAAGGTATAGTGAGTAGTACAAAAGCCTCAACTGAGCTCTACGAGTCTCACTTTGCTCACTAGGCGCTCTAGAACAAAGACTACTGGGCAGAAAGGTGCTGTTACTCCACAGGGCTCAGTCATTGCCTGGGGCTGCCTGGGAAGAGGGAGTGTCAATAGTTCACGTTCTGGGGTAGACAGAGAAGGTGCTGCAGTTAGAAACTGCTAGCTTAACTGCGTGCCTCACAACTGATCAAATCCCGGACACTCCATTAAACTCAGATTTCAAGACAAGAAATTATTTCTTAACATAAGAATTTTCCAAGTACTGCATGAGACGTATGGATACTAAAACATTACTTGCTGTTTATCTGAAATTTACACTTGACTGGGCGTCCAGAACTTTAGCTGGCGACCCTACCCTGGCCACCTCTTCAGTCAACTCTAACCCTAATACCTATTCCAACACTGGCCGTAAGTCTACCTCTGTCCCTATCACTAACCCTAAACTTATCATTAACCCTAACCTTAAATCTAGC
>PVKE010025205.1:0-23231 GCA_004027555.1 Craseonycteris thonglongyai
AGGTGGACTTGTACATCTGTAAACTGTCTAATTGTTACCAACCAATGTAACCTCATCAAATTTAACAATAAATTAAAAAAAAAAAAAAAAAAAATCTGTGGAAACACGTTTATAGGCTTTGTTTAAACCCACAAAGCTATTGATTATGATTCAATTCTATTAAATTATTTGCAATTAAAAGCTTTAATACTTTGCCACTTCTCCCATTTTTTAAAACTAATCTTATACCTCCAGGGAAATTAATATGAAATGTGCTTTCTCTTATTTGGATTTCAGGTAAGAAATTAGTAATAAACTAAGTTCTGAATATATTTAAGTCTAAGACTTTGTTTCATTTCGATACCCTCCTCTTACTGAAATACTGGAATGGTTCAGGGACCAGAAAACAGAGGTATTTTATTTACTGTATATGAGCCTGGCATTGATCCAACATGCTATGGGCAAATACAAGTACACCGAATATGACAGAAAATTTTCCTAATATTCCTTTTCCACTTCCAAATAGGTACAGAATCTTCATTTCCTTGCCTTAGGAACTTTTATGGGGCTGAAAGCAAGAAGTATAGGAAGATGAGGTTTTTATTTTTTAATTTCATTTTATAATACATAAGTATGGTTTATAAAAATAATAGCACTAGTAAGCTGTATACATAAGAACAGCAGTGTCTGCCTCACCCCTTCAGATCTCTGAGTTTCGCTCCCCAGAGGCAAACCCGTTTGTTTCTACTGGATTATTTCATTGTATTTCTAAATACTACTGGTATAGCTTGTATTGCCATTTATAAGTTTTTCTATTTATAAATCGGTTGACTCCCTGCTGTGAAAAATAAGTTTGTATTATGTTTTAATATCCTCTTTCCCATTTCCCTCACCACATACTTTTCCAAAACTCTTGTATCTCAATTTCTGGTTCAG
Source organism: Craseonycteris thonglongyai (assembly GCA_004027555.1). Classification (NCBI taxonomy): domain Eukaryota; kingdom Metazoa; phylum Chordata; class Mammalia; order Chiroptera; family Craseonycteridae; genus Craseonycteris; species Craseonycteris thonglongyai. Next base: position 916 of record PVKE010025205.1, read on the forward strand.
TTTTTAGTGATTGGAAATGTACAATTATAAATAGCATTTAAACTGGTTACTATTATGTATTGTGGTTATATCTCTTGTTTTGAACCGTCTTTTGCTTTACTTGGATCTAATAATTATTTCTGTGTGTGTGTGTGTCTGTGTTTTCTTCCTAATTGATTAATTCAGACTTTTTGATAGAACTATGAAATGCCTCTTAACATGTTCAAATACTTTACCAAGTAAACTATAAATTCCATTTTTTTCTTAAACTCGTTTTCCTGAAATACGCTATCTTCATTTTACAATTTGAGTTTGTTATTTTCTAGACCAGCCAAGCAACTGTTGCCATAGAACTTTGTTTTCTGTGTTCCTGGAAAGGCTTGGTGCCCTTTTCCTGAAGTCGATTACTTATTTTCTGGTTCCCATATTTTTGCTTTTCAGGATATCTTTTATTGTTTTTATGAAACATTCTCCACTAACTTTCTAAAAAACAGTGGGTGCATGTGAATATTTAGAGACCTTGGTATTTTTAGATGAAAATCATATGTTTTGATTGATATTTTGGTTAAAATTGATTATCAAATTGATCAATACTTTGTCAAAATTGTAGGTATTTTATTATGAGATTTGTGACAGTCACTGCTACTTGTTCTCAATGTTCATTTGCATATTTTTCTCTCCCTCCCCTTTTTGGTGTCAGTGTGCTTATCAAAAAGACACTATAAGGGGAAAGCCAGGATGGCTCAGCAGGATAAGCACATGCTTTGCAGCCCCAGGGACTGAGGATCAAATCCTGGCCCTGGCCCATGTGGACCCATATGCTGAACTGGGGTGTGCTTCCCATGTAGGAGGCCCCCACTTTGATTCTCATCCTCTGGTTTGTTTCCTGGCTCAAAGGGGCATGTACTTCCCAATGCAGGAGGACCCCAGTCCAGTTCTCTCCTTGTGAGGCCCTTGCTTACCTGTGTGGAATGAAACCACATCAAAAACTGATGATGATACAACTATGGAGACTGCTCTGGGCCCTCCCCCATCTCTCTGTCTCATTCTGTCTCTGTCTGTCTCTGTCAAAAAAAGGATAAAATAAATCTTAAAAAAAAAAGACATTAACTATGAACGATTATAAAATGTAGTTTATATGGAAAGACTGAATAACAGTAGCATAAATTATAGAGAAATATTTCTCTCTTCAGATAACTGTCTAAATATTAGCAATGGAGTGGTTAATATGATACCTCTATAATATTAATGATATAATTCAACTGTTCTTATTTCTCTGCCATTTTCAACCAATGGCTTCCATTTTATTATTTATCATGGCTGGTCCAGCCACTTGCACAAATACCAACCAGCAGAATGAGAAAAAGGGGAAGTGGAAGATTCCTTCACTTTAACTGTAGTGCCAAGAAGTCTGTCTACGTGTAAATAACTTCATACCTGATGGGCCAGAACAAAGTCCTGTGGTTCTTTTTGTTTTCTGAATGCCCAATCCCTGTTTTTTTTTTTTGCATTGCATTGTAATTTTTTTTTTAATGTGTTATTGCAGAATCAGAGGGTCTACTTGACTGCATTCATCCAAGCCAACCAGGAACAGAAGATTGTAGCAAAGAAAGTCAAAGTTTATTTATAGAATTGGCAGCAAACCTGGAGACCCAAGTGAACTATGATATTGCTTTCCAAAAGCTGGCTCTCTGATGGCCTAGTGACTAAGTTATATAAAGGTAAAATTATTAATCTTGGTCACTATGGGAGTTGGAGTCCTGGACTATACTTACTAGTCAGGGCTAACCTGGGTGCGGTTGATCATTACATCAGGTTCTGATGCATTGTTCTGTCTGGTTTCCAGGGAATGCAATCTATGGGGCAAGTCTGCTTTCATGAATATGGAGTTGGTCAAGATGTTACCTTTGATTGACTAAAACCTTATTCTAGTTTGAAGTTTGATTATTGTATCTTGGTCATGATTGATAGACTTGAAGCTTTGTTTTTAAGTGAATGTGACACTGATCAGAACCTAATGTTCTAAGAGATTATTAATTAAAAGGAGTGGACATATAGGATATGTATAGGCAGGAGGGTCTGAGGGGAAAAAATGTAAGTGAGTCATAGTTTGTCAGGCTAAACAAAGCTACTTTGGATGAAAGCAAAATGCACACTAAAGAAATTAAGTTTATGTGAGGTTACACATGCATTTGTCTTTTGTACATTGCCTGATTTTATAGATGTACTTGGTTTTTTAGCTAAAAATTCTGCTTGGTTTTTGTTTTTTGTTGTGTTTTATTTTTTTGTTTTTTTTTTTACCCATTAGTATGAGCAAGTACTTGATATTCTTTGGAAAATATAATTTAAAAAGAGACACTAAAGTGGCAGTTGGAGAAACTTTGTGGATAGGTCTTATTCATAGAATAAATAATTTATCTAAATAGTGATTTGTAAGAGAATGTTACCCATTGAGGAATTCTTTGGTTTGTTCATGGCCCTGAAAAACCCCTGAAAATACATTGAGAAAGAGAGCAGAGGAGTGTTACTAGACACTATGCAGACTTGACTTAATCATTAGTTTTAATCTTTCTCTGAGTTTAGTTCTTTGAGTCCAGAACCCGATTGATTCAGCCTTCTCAGAGAATACTTGCTCTATTTTACTGGAGTAGGAATGGTACATTCTCCTGGCAGCAAAATCTTAGGGAATAAATCTGGGAACCTGAGTCATACACTGTGTTTCCTAAATTATCACACGACAGCCTTCAGAAGCAGTTGTTGCCTCCAAAGTTCTGAGCCTTCTGGATTTCTATGGGATAAATTAGCTAGCTTATTATTCTTTTTGAAATCAGTTGCCACTCAGCCATTTACTTGCTCTCTCTCAAAATTTGTTAACATTTACTATCTATACTTCTCACCTTTTTCATTAATTCTGTTCTTGCTGGGAGATAATTTAATTAAAAAAATGTTTAATGTCATATTAGTGGTATTTGAGGAGAAAACAGATATAGAATGTGATCAATGCTACATACATAACCAGAAGTTTTCTAATCGTAGTTGTAGACTATCTTTAAGGGTAACAAAAACAAAACAAAACAGTTTCTTCTTTAAGTAAAGTGAAAAGAATAGAGATGTGTGGTTCCCACGGAGAACTCATGTCTTGCTCACTGTTTTCAAGTGACATGGCAAATCTGACATCTTTATGAGATACCTAGAGGCTGGATCTTTGGTATCTAAACTTCCATTCTCAGCAAGAGGATAAGACACAAAGCAGGAAGATAAAAAAGACTTCAATAGTGAGGGCATGAGCAATGACCTTTATGGTCAAATAAATGAGGTCATTCACCAAATGTTATGCCATCCAGGGAGAAGAAGGGTCCTCCTGAGATATGGTCATGTTTTATATCTGTTACTGCTGTTAAACTGGATCTGTTCCCTAGAAACAGGGATATATAATTAAGTACGATCCTTTGCCCTGTCAAAACTATATCACTAAGATGGCGCAGGACTCATAACATCTCCTTTTATGTATTTGTTAACAGCTCGCTCCCACTTGTACACTACCCTCTACTTCACTAGAAGCAGGATTGATCTGATTGCTTTCAAAAAACTAACAGTGAATACTGAGTATTTGCACACTCTGTCTGAAATGCTTTCATCAACTTAGTTTTGCGTAATTTACCTCTGTTTAAAATGGTAAGAGAAACTGCTATGGCTCGGTGGGTTGAACGCTTGCTTTGCAGCCCTGGGGACTGAGGATTGAATCCCAGCCTGTACAAACCAATGTACTGAACTTGGGTGTGCTTCCCATGCCTGAAGGTCCCAGTTCAGTTCTCGTACCTGGATTCAGCCCCTGGCTCAAGGGGGCATGGCTCCCATGCAGGAGGCCCCAGACCAGTTCCTGCCCTGGGCGGCTCCAGCCCACTTATGTGGAACAAAACCATATAAAAAACTGATGATGTACAACAATAGAGACTGCTCTGGGAGCTTTCCCCTTCTCTCTGTCTCTCTGTCTCTCTCTCTGTCTCTGTCAAAAATAATAAAAAACATCTTAAAAAAATAAAATTGTAAAATAAACATTTATTTTTATGATACACCTGTAATTATAGAAAAATGCATTAAATTAAACATACTTCCCTAAGTGTGTTTGATTACATTAGAATATATGTATTTGTATTAATTTTTTATTACTGCTGTAATAAATTACCAACAACTTATTAGCTTAAAATAATAGAAATGTACTATATTATAGTTCTGGAGATCAGGAATCTAAAAGCGGTCAGCAAGGCTGCATTCCTATTTAATGCCATAGAGGAGAAGGTGGACAGGAGCAAGGACTGAAATATGCTCCTTTTTTTTCCCAACTTATGGAGAACATCCTCATTCCTTGCCTCATGATTCCTTCCTCATATCATTCAGACCTCTCTGTTTCATATCTCCTCATAACTCCTTCCTTGACTCTAACCCTCCTACCTCCATTTTATAAGAACCCTTGTGATTGTATTGGACCACACAATTAATCTCCTCCAGAATTCTTAATTTGGTAACAACTAAAAATTTTATTTTTCTATGTTATGTAACATAATCACAGGTTCTGAGTATTAAGACACAGACAGCTTTACAGTATCATTAGCGTAGTGTGTCTACCATACTTGGAATCAATACATTATTATTATTAAAATTAGAGCTAATTACAATACCTAGTATGTTCTTAAACACACATCACACACACAACACTCCAAAGAATGGACTCTATCTTTTCAGTAGAAAATATTTTCTTTCAATTTATTGAGGGATTTAGTCTCAAGGAAATAACAAAAGGTTCCAAAAACTGTATACACATTTTAAGAAAGGAAAAAAAAAAAACTATTAAAATTGTATCACTCAGTATACAGATAACAAAAGATGAATACAAGTCACATTTGACTTCTGCAATTACAAGAAGTGCTCAAAGTGGTTACCATCAGGGTCTAGACACTTCTAATTACAGCAAACTACTGCTTGAGAAACGTTAATCAAAGTGATCACTTGTATTGCTGTACACTCCATTTCAATTTAAAGTGCGTCTCAAACTCATTACGAATGTGGGCAATTGTTAGGTGTGTTGGGGTGCTCTTGCGTGCTCAGGCCTCCATTGTCATTGTACTTGCACAAAATGTTTTTCATTTTCAAATGCCACTTGAAAATGGTTTTTCTGTCATCGACCAACAACTGTTTTTCTTCTATTTTCTTTGACTGTCCTGTCTGTCACATGGTGGCACTCGCATTCATTTTATTAATGCCATCTTTTGAGCAAATGTCAAATACACATTGATACCATAATTCAATTCAACTTTGAAAAGTAATACATAGATAACATCTCTTAAAATGTGTACACATTTTTGGCACCCTTGGTATATTAGTTATCATTTTAAATAATAAATGTAGGCATGTTCTACAAAAAATTCTATTTTAACTATAATTTTACTGAAATATACTATTTCACAAAATAGTTTTAATTCTACAATACAGTATAGTAATTCACAACACGTTGAAAGATGTGTGTGTGTGTGTGTGTGTGTATTGATAGAAATGACAGGTCTTGGGATAATCTTATATTTCTATTTCTATACTGTGTCTTAGCATAATGTATGGATTGATCATTAATTCTTATAAGTTTATATTTTATACTAAGAAGCACGTTGGGTTTATACAGCTGACTTTTCTGGTTCTTTTGCCAATCAATTGTAATAAATGTAACATATTTTTTTTGTGGTTAAAAGAGCTGTTGGAAAGTTAATTATTTCTACAATTTCAACTCCTAAATTGACAGAAAAACTACAGCACATTGAACGTGTATCTGTTAGTTACTCTAAGTCTGACAATTTAAATCCTAAACTCAATGAGAAATCTATGTTAATTAAGTATGCAAGCCAGATATCTAGCTATTTTGGGAGTGTTGTAATTTCAATATTTGGTCACCTTTTCAGACCATTTTGTTTTGGAAAATACACTCAGAATGCAATTAAGAACTACTCTGAAAAACTGCAAGGCACATATCAGGAGAACTGTTTGCACACACAGAAAATGCCAAAGCCACTTACTCTTGTAGTTTTAAACAAGCAAGGAATTACTTTCTGTAAAAAAAAATAAAATCCACACGAGCATTTGTGAAATCTTAGCTCATGTGTTCAGTTAATTCTTTAATAAACATTCACACATGGGATTTCTAACTTACTTGATTCTTTTTCCTGGCATTTATTAAGCTCGTTCTGTTTCTTGTATTACCTTAAAAACATGAACACCTGCATTTCTTTCATTCTCGACCTTCTTAGTTTCTTCCCCATTACTTTCCCATCTCTCCTAAATTGCTTGAAAGAACAATCCACTGCTATAGTCCTGATTCAGACTCCAGTCTTACTGCCTTCAGATTTCATACTCTATCTTTACTCTGAAGCTTCTCTCTGGTGTGAAGTTCACACGTATTTTCCTATAACAAGTAGGCATTTTAAGCCCTTTGATTATTTTGTTAAGATGTCTATTTGTCTGTCTTTTTCTTTTTGTTCTGCACACATTTTGTTATTCTTTATCTCAAGATGGTAGGATCCACACCATGTCAAGCAGGATTCCAAGATTGTCTCCCAAAACAGTGCTACCCAAATATGTTGTGACATCACTTCTGTGATTGTGTCATGTTATATGGCACAGTTGACCTTAAGGTAAGATGATTATCTGGGCGTACCTATAATAATCGCATGAACTATTTCAAAATAATTTTACTGTGGCTTTGGAAGAAGGAAAGCTTTGAAATATAAGACAAAATTGGTGTACTGTTGTTTGCTTGACAGAGGGGGTTATTTGGCATGGAACATTGGTGGCCTCTGGAAACCAAACCAACAGAAGCTTCCAGTTAACAGTCATTGAAAAATAAAGACTTTTGTCCTGTAACTTCAAGAAACTCAATTATTTCAAGAACCCAAATGAACTTGAATGAGAACCCTGAATTCCAGATGAGAACACAACTAAGTGACATCTTGATTTTAACCTAAGCAGAGAATTCACCCAAACATGCTACACTGTGAACCTATAAACCTATGATCAAATAAGTGTTGTTTTAAGTTACTTGGTTTGTGGTAACTTATTACACAAAAATAGAAAACTAATATATACACTTTAAAATGAGATATTCTTTGGCTATTGATTTTTTTATACACACATTTAATGGACAATGTCATTTTTTGTCATTATTTAAAAAACACTTGATAGTCATAATCATCAAATATAGATCACTAGACTATCAAGTCTAGATTTTATACTAATTGCTGTTTATATGTTTATATTTAGCTATCACAGATGACTCATACTCAGTTTTTCTCAAACTAACTATATAAATTACCACCTTGAACAACTGGTTCCTCTTTTAATATTTAAACAAGAGTTTGCAATCAACCATACTGCAAATAGGCAAAGCTTTACATGGGATTTTTAGTCCTGAAATTTTTATTGATTTTAAACAAAATTGCATAGATGACCTACTCATCCTTCCTTTCACATTTGTTAATCTGTATCTATCTCTGAAAGATTGCTTCCAACATACCTGCACAAACTAAAATTAGTAAATCATGCTAGACTAAAATAATACTTCCAAAAATATATTCCATATTTGTCTTTATATTACAAAAGTATATGTGAATAGAGTTACCCAAGGGCCTGGTATGAGTTCACTGATTATTTTTTCTGTAACAAAATGCAAATCCACAATGACTGAAAATAAACATAAACACAGGAACAAAATATTCTGGAAGCCATAATAGGTTATTCACCATTCAAAAATGTTTTTTATCTTTATATATTGAGGCTTTTGCCACACATTTAGTGTGTATAAAGGAAATATCTTGATACTTTAAATTATTAAAATAGTAAAATGTCAAAACAGTTTAAGTAAATCAAATACAAGCTCTAAGAATATATTAAAAAATTTTAAAGTATTTTACAGACATTCTCAATCATCTTCTCTACACATTCATTTCTACTAAATTTATTGAGCCAAACAAAATAAGACAGAGAAAAAAGGGGAAAAAAATAGATCCTGGCTATATATAGTGCAAGTGTGAGAAAGATTTCATGGCTTATCAACTCCTCACTAGCAACAGTTTATCACTTTATAAATGGTTTGTAAATGATTTTATAATTATAATAAATGTGAGTAGAGATGAGCTTAACATCTCGATAGGTTAGTTGCTCAGCAGAATTAAAGCATACCGAGATTTGTATGAAAGCATACAAACATATGGAAACTTGAAAATGATAAAATTCAGTTTTGGGTAAAGATTAAACCATAGGTATTTTCCTTTTTTCTTTTTCATCATCCTGGAAGTTTCATTCTGGGTTAACGGACTTGTAGATACATAAGGTCAGAAAGCGTAGGGTCTTCCCACGCTCCGGCTATTAATTCTCCCCAGGAACTAACTTTCTAGATCCAGATTTAGACTTATTCAGAAGGGAGACAAATGGAGGTTTGCCATTGTATATGTGGTTGCTCAAATGGATTTTTACTTTAGTCTTCCTTTATCAAGTCTTTCATGTATCAATAATGAGGCAAGAATAAACATTAAGTAGTATAGTTAATAATTTATCAATATCCCTCTGTCATTTAAAAAAATAAAGTTTAGATAAACTTCAGCAAAATGGGAGAATTATAGAAAAAAATGGAAAAGGGTAAAGAAAGCTTACATATACTATGTGATACTATTAAGAGAAATAATCTGTGAATTATTGCATTCCCACAAGGTGAAGAGAGGAACCAGGGGGCAGAAAGCTTATTAAATAAGTCATGGTTGACAACTTCCCAAATGTGGAGAAAATTTTGGTCATCAAAATTTGTAAAAGTTATAGGACTCCAAACAAATTTCACTTAAATTTTTTTTCTCTAGAACACATTATGATAAAACTGTCAAATTTCAAAAAGAGAAAATCACAAAAGCAGTATGAGAAGCTTGTCACTAACAAGTGAACTCCTACCTTAAAACTATCAACTGCTTTCTCAGCAGAAACCATACAGTACATGAGAGTGTGGGATGATACATATGTTGTGGGGGTGGAGATGGGAGGAAACATTGCCAATCAAGAATATTTGCTCTTTGGAAATTAAGTAAGCAAAAAGATGTTTCTAGATAAACAGAAGTTGATGGAGTCCATCAACACTGGACCTGTCTTGCAAGAAATGCTAAAGGTCATTGTTTAAACTAAAATAAAAGATGCTAATAGGTAACATGAAAACATATGAAAATAAATAACACATTGGTAAGGTAAATATATAGTTAAATTTAGAATACTTAACATGTTATTGTTAATAATTTAACTACTAAAACATTAAAAAACAAGAACATTAAAATAACTATAATTACAATAAATTTTAAATGAATATATAATATTAAAATAGGTAGATTGTAATATTAAATATATAAAAAAGAGAGGCTAAAGGAGTAGAGTTTTTGTATGTTATAGTTTTAATGTAAAGAGACTGCTATATCTATATGTTCTATGTAAGCCTCATGGTAACCACAAAGCTAAAATATAAAGAGAAAGGACTCAAACAAAATGTGAAGAGAAGGGAATCAAAAGATATCGTAGGGAAAATCATTAATTCACAAAGGATGGTAATGAGGGAGGGAGAAAAGAAGAGAAATAAAAAATAGCAAGAAAACAATAATATAGGTAAGTCTCACTTATCAATAATTACTCTAAATATAAAAAAGATTAACTTATCCAGTTACCAGATATAAAGTGGTTGAGTTAATTAACATAAGATCCAACTATGTACTGACTACAAGAGATTCACTTCAGTTTTAAAGGTACACACATAAGCTCAAAGTGAAGGGATGTAAAAAATATTTCATACAACTAAACTCAAAAGAGAGAATGGATAACTATAGCTATATCAGACAAAACAGACTTTGAGCCAGATAGTAGCAAGAGACAGAGAATATCACAGAGTATAACAACCATAAAAATATAGGCACCCAACATTAAAGCACCTAAATATATTAAGCAAATATGTGCATGGCTAATGGGAGAAATCGACAATAATGCAATATTATTAAGGACCCTCAGTATCTGACTTTCAACAATGTATAGATCATCCAGACAGAAAATGAAGGAGAAAATTTGGATTTGAACTATATTTTAGACTTATGAACCTAACAGATATGCATAGAACATTTTGTACAGCAGCATAAGCATGATACATGTTTCTCTCAAGTGCACATGTCTGATTCTCCAGGACAGAGCATTTGTTAGGTCACAAAACATGTCTTCACAAATGTAAAAAGATAGAAAAAACAAGTGTCTTTTTTGACCACAATAGCAGAAACTAGTAATAACAGGAGAAAAAGTGAAAAACTCACAAATGTGTAGAAATTAAGAAACATACTCCAGAGTACCAAAGAAAAAAAAAAAAAGAAAAAAAAATGCCTTGAGAAAAATGAAAATTGAAACAAAACATCCCCAAACATTAATGGAATGCAGCACAAGCAGTGTTAAGAGAGAACCTTATAACAACAAATACCTACATTAAGAAAAAATAAATAGGTGGAAGTGGGAACCAGATGTATGGTGATGAAGGGAGAGCTGATTCTGGGTGGTGAGCACATAATGTGATGCATGGGTGATGTGATGTGGACTTGTACATCTGGAAACTGTCCAATTGTTACCAATCAATGTCACCCCAGTACATTTAACAATTAGAAAAAAAAGTAAAAAATAAATAACTCAAACAACCTAGTATTACAATTTTAGGAACTGGAAAGAAATAGACTAAGCAGAAGGTCAGCTGAAGGAGGGAAATAAGAACAGCAGAAATAAATGCAATAATGACCAGGTAAATCATAGAAGAAGAAAACAAAGAAATTGGGAGCTGTGTTTTGAAGATTGAAAAAAAAAAAATGACACATTTTAGCTAGTCTAAGAGAGTGGACTCAAAATCAAAAGTGAAAGAAGGAACATTTGAACTAATACCACAGAAATACATAGAATTATAAGAGACTACTATGAGTAGTTTTATAACAAAAGAATGGATAAACTAGATGTGGACATATAACTATAAATATACAAACTACCAATACTCAATCAGGAAAAAACAGAAAATCTGAACAGACTAATAATGAATAAGGGCCACATGGTTTCACTGCTGAATTCTACCAAACATTAAAAGAACAATTAATGCTACTTTATCTTAAACTCTTCCAAAAAATTAAAGAAGAGGGAATTTTAACACACTAATTTTGCAAGGCCAACATTATTTTTCTGCCAAAGCCAGATAAGAACACAATTGAAAAAGAAAACTACAGACCTATATCACTGATGAATATAGATAAAAAATCTTTCCACAAAATATTTAATTGAATTAACATCACATTTAAAGGTAGTACATAATGATCGAGTGAGATTCACCCCTGAGGTGCAAGGATAGTTTATCAGACATAAATCAATCAATGTGATATGCTACATAAAATTTATCTGACCATTTCAATGAACACAAAATAGGCATTTGATGAAATTCAAAATCCATTCATGATAAAAACTCTCAATGAAGTAGGTATAGAAGGAACATGTCACAACATAATAAAGCCCATATACGTAAAACCCATGGCTAACATTATACTCAATGGAGAAAGGATGCAACATTTTTCTCTAAGATCAGTAACAAGACAAGAGTGCTCAGTGTAAGTCCTATTGAACAAAGTACTAGATGTACTAGACAGAGAAATATGGTAAGAAAAATATACGAAAAGCATCTAAATCAGAAAAAAAAGCAAAATATTCTCTGCAGATGTTATGATCTTATCTATATATAGAAAATCCAAAAGATTTAAAACGTACATGCACATACACACATACACACTAAACTGTTAGAATTAACAGGTTCACTATAGTTGCAGGATACAGAATTAACAGGTATAAATCATTTGTGTTACTCTACACTACAACAAAATATCTGGAAACTAAGTAAAGAAAACTATCTCATTTACAATAGCATGGAAAACAATGAAATACTTAGGAATAAATGTAAGCAAGGAGGTAAAGGTCTATCTGTACATTGAAAAGTCTAAGACTTTAATGAAAGAAATCGAAGAAGACACAAATAAATGGAAAGACATTGATGTTAATGTATTAGAAGAATTAATATTATATCCATACTACTCCAAGCCATCTATAGATTCAATGCATACCTATCAAAATTCTAGTTATATTTTTCACAGAAACAAACACACACACACACACACATACAAAATCCTAAAATTCATATGGAGCCACAAATGACTTCAAAAAGCAAAAACAATTCTGTGGAAAAGTAAAGCTAACAGCATCATCCTTTCTAATTCTAAAGCATATTACAAAGCTGTAATAATCAAAAGAGTATGGTACCAATATAAAAATATACACTTGAACCAATGGTATAAAATTGAGAATCTAGAAATAATATTTAACAAGGGAGCCAAGAATACTCAATGGGGGAAGAATAATCTCTTTAATAAATAATGCTGAGAAAACTGGGCAATCACTATCAAGAAAATCTCATGAAACACCCATGTTACACCATTCACAAAACCTAATTTGAAATTAATTAAAGCCTTAAACTGAAACTGTAAATTTCCTAAAAAAAATAAAAATAAAAAAACATAGGAAGGGTAAGCAGGGATGGCTCATCTGGTTGAGTGCTCCCTCTGGAGTCCCAGAGTCCAAGGATCAAGTCCCGGCCCCAATACGTGCGGACCCATATGCTGAACTGCAGTATGCTTCCCATGTGGAAGCTCCCAGTTCAGATCTCGCTAGGGTGAGCCACCCATGTGGGAACCCCCCCACCCTTTTGCCCTCGGTTCAAGGGGGCATGCCTCTTATGTGGGAAGCCCATGGCCCATTTCCCACCCTGAGAGGCTCCGTGCCCACCTGTGTGGGACAAATTCACATCAAAAACTGATGATGAACAACTATGGAAATTGCTCTGGGCCCTCTCCCTTCTCTCTGTCTCTTTCTGTCTGTTTCTCTCTGTCAAAAACAACAACATAAGTACATAGAGCGATGTATAGACAATGTAATGTAGAATTGTACACCTGGAAACAATATAATTGATATAAATTAATGTCACCCCAATAAATTTAACAAAACAAACAAACAAAAAAATAAAAAAAAAACCACAACATAAATCTTAAAAAAAAAAGGTAGGAAAAAGCTTCTGACCTTGGTCTTGGCAATGGCTTTTGGATATGACACCAAAAAGCACAAAAAAAACAAAAGCAAAAATAGTGAGAATACATACATAAACTACAAAACTTCCACATAGAAAAGGCAACAATCAACAAAATGAAAAGGCTGCCTACAGAGTGAGAAAAAATATTTGTAAACTATCTTGTAAGAGGTTAATATCTTAAATATAAAATAACATACAACTCAATAGCAAAAAACAGGTAATCTCATTTAAAAAATGAAAAACAGATACATAAAAATTTGTTCAATGTCATTAATCATCAAGGAAATGCAAATCAAAACCACAATAAGATTTCACTTCACAGCTGTTAGAATGGCTACTATCAAAAGAACAAGAAGTAGCAACTGTCAGCAAGGATGTGGATAAAAGGGAATCCTTCTGCATTGTTGGTAAGAATATAAATTGGTACAACTACTATATAGAACTGTATGGAAGTTCCTCAAATATTAAAAACCAAATTGCCATATGATCCTAGCAATCTTACTTCTGGGTATATATCCAAAGAAAATGAATTTGGAATTTCTAAGTGATATTTTTATTCTCATACTTAAACAAATTTTTATCATTACACAGTTACATTGTCAAAAACTAAATATAAATCTTTTATATATATATATTATTTATTTATTTATTTTTATTTTTGACATAGAGAGAGAGATACAGAGACAGAGACAGAGAGAGAACTGAACTGGGCAAGCTCCCAGCTCAGCATATGGGTCCGCACGGGCTGGGGCCGGGACTCGATCCCCGGTCCCCGGCACTGCAAAAGTGAGCGCTTAACCCACTGAGCCATCCCGGCTTCCCTATAAATATAAATCTTGACACTGAAAGTAATATGGTTCACTTAAAGGAAATATAAACACACTTAAGCTTATATGTGAATTACATTCACTTCTCTTCACTAGGCAGGGTTGTTGGGGATTAGTAAAAAAAGTGGTCTCTTAGGCATAGAATGTTCAGAAGTTCAGGATTTTGTATACTCAGAATTTTATTCTAAATGACATAATCTTGCTCTAATATTACCCAGAAACTCTTTTGATCTCATAAGGGACATTTTAATTAGAGTCACATCTGTGCTATTACACTATGTTTTGCAGAGCTAGCAACAACTTAAACCACATTACTAAATTATAAAAAAATTCATAAATCTCAATAGACTTCTTGGTGTTTCAAAAGCCAGAAATAATGATCTCTATGCTCTAGATTCTGACCTTGAATTACTTAATTGTATTTTTGTAACAATATTATTAAATACTTAAGAGTATAATATTTTGAACACTTTTCAAATATAAATGACATTAAAAATAAAGCTGTTTAAACTGTTGAAGTTTATCTGAATAAATTTGATAAGAAATCTGTTTCAAATGGATTTAAAGTAACACTGATGCCAGAAGATGCAATTTTCCAAGAGAACTCATAAATCAATAGTTTATTTAAAAGAAATATCTAGGAACTTTAACAATGAAAGTCTAAAATCATTTTGTATGGTTGGGAGGTTAAAAACTTTGAGGTAAATATTATTGCTACATTATCTTCATCTAATTTTTATATTGTAAAATATTTTAAATTATCAGTGGCCTAATTATACATAGGTTTTGATGAGTACCATAATATCACATGTCTGCTATATTTCACTTATTCTTCAGAGTTTTCCTTTTCTTTCATTACTTTTCATCTTAATATATTATTTTCTAATTGTGCACTAAAATTATTATTATTTATGTTTTTTTTTAAGATTTATTTTTTTGATTTTTGACAGACAGAGAGAAACAGAGAGAGAGACAGAGAGAAGGGGGAGGGCCCAGAGTAGTCTCCATAGTTGACAACACTAGTTTCACTCCACAGGTGGGCACGGGGCTGCGCAGGGCAGGAACTGGGCCGGAAGCCTCCCACATAGGCCCCAGCAAGAACTGAACTGGGGGTACACCCCAGTTCAGTATGTGGGTCCGAATGGGCTGGGACCGAGATTCGATACTAGGTCCCTGGGGCCTCAAAGCGAGCACTTAACCCACTGAGACATCCCAGCTTTCCCTAAAATTATTAATGACTGGAAATTTTTTATCGTTAAATTAGAATTCAAAACCCTACTCATAAATTTTTATCTAATTTTTATAATAAAAATTTAAATAAGAGAAATGTGTAATATATATTTATTTAGTAAATTGTTCTCTTTAAAATCTTTGCTAATTTAATAACTATATCTACATATATAGTATTTCAGAATATCATCAGCTACATATTAAACATATTAATATTACTTTTTAATAAAAAATATAATCGTACATAATGCAAAAGCATTCAATATTATTTCAGATATTTCATATCATTTTGTAGAAAATGATTGAAGCTTTACTCAACTTTAAATCAAATGTAAATCCAAGAATTGATACAATGGATTTTATAGAATAATAAAGTAGACTTTTAAAAAATCTGTTTTTTAGATAGTTTTACATTAAATAGTTTAATTTCCTTGATATCACTGGAGGTCAGGAACAGCTGATTTCATTTGGTAATGATAAGACTTGCTCCCCTTTAAAATAAAATATTTAAATATGTCAGATAAATGATAATTCAATTGTTTACATGGATAATTTAGTGCAACATATAATAATATTGTTTATTTTCAAAAAAGAAAAGAAAATGGATCATAGACTGTGGTTCTATAATTTGGAAAGATGAAAATTTGAAGTTTTTAAAGAAAGTTCTAATATTTATAACTGATATTGCTTAATGCAATCTATACAAAGAAATTTACATTTATAGAAAAGTGTTTAAGTACATAAATTTAGACTGGGAGTATTTCTTTTCTTCTATGTGAAATACTTCTAAATTACCCTTTCTATTCAGCATTCATTAACTAAACCTACACAAGGTTTTATTATGTCTAAACAAGTATTACAGATTTTCACTGAGATGGATTATGCAACATTATAATTGCAAATATTCATATACACCATATAATGGAGATTGGGACCATTAAATGCATCTCATTTTTAAAGTGAAACAGACTTCATAGTGACCCAAGCCAGAAAAACAAACAAGCAAACGAAAAGGAATAGCTTAGATTTAAAAATAAATAAATAAATAAATAAATAAAAATAAGGTAAGTCTTTCCCTGAAGTAAAAGAGAAATAAGAAAAGTTGTTACAGATGCAGTTAAGATTATAGGTAGTTGAGTATCCTTAATGATTTGAGGAAGTATGAAACACTCAGAAAATCAAAGCCAAAAGTAAACATTTTACAAAGTTGACTAGGGAAGTGGAAAATTTCAGAAGATCATGGAAATCCCTGAAACTTCAGTAATGCCCATTGGCAGAGCTGGGTGATTTCCCAGGATAAGGTATAACATCCTTAGTAAAATAAATAGAGGTGATATTGTAGAATTAACACTGATTGCAGTATGAGGGACAATTTATCCAAGGGGAAAAGAAATTTTATAAATAATCAAGAATGTGATTGGAATGACCGAACTCTATTGTGTAGGATTAAAGAAGGAAGGAAGGAAGGAAGGAAGGAAGGGAGGGAGGGAGGGAAGGAAAGAAAAGCCAAACAATAAATGTGGATGTTAAATTAGGAGAAAATGGTTATTTTGGAGACCTGGGTATAAAGTAGGCCTGATGAGCACAAAAGGTAGAAGGAAAGGCTTGAGTGAAATGGTGTGGTAAAAAATACTTCAGAAGTCAAGAGCAGGAGTGTGACATTGAAGTCATGGGCAGTTTTAGGGACAGCTGTGAGAGTAGCTAGAGATAAAAGCCTTTTGAGTTTAACATATTTCTCATGAAGACAAACTTTCTAAACTTCAATTTACCTATATAACAGAGAATAAAATACTGTGGCTTATTGCATTATTATGAGAATTAAACAACAAATGATTAATATAACACTGTTATATTGTTATAAAACATTTTTCCAGGATAAATGTATTTATTACATTTGGTTTTGTGTCTTCCCTCACTAATAAAGAGTCCACATAATTAGCAATCCTTTTAGTTTCATGTGCCATATATATTTTTTTTTTAATGAAATATTGTCTTTGGAACCTAACTTTCCACTGGATTTCTACATATTTTTCGAAGTTAGTTTTGTTTATCCTTTGACAAATGCAAATCAGTATCAAACATTTCTTTTCTTACATGTTCATACCCTTGGCCACAAGCTGTCATAAAACTTATCAAACTTTCTGACAGCTTTTTGTTTGTTTGTTTGTTTGTTTTTGTTGTTGTTTGTTTTGTTTTGTTTTTAGGTTTCTGGGTATCCGGCCCACTGTGGTTTATTTAATGAATTGACATGTAGTACACCTTGTCTCAGCAAATTAAGTTACCACTTTTCATCATTCCTAGTCTCATTTCTTGTTTCTAGAAAGAGTGTAAGGAAATGTGTCTTTACATTGTTCTGCAAACTATTCCGCCTGCTTTGTGAGCTATCACAAAAAGCAAAAGAGAAAAACAAATTTCTCTTCATGTGCATTAGTAATTTCACTTCTAGCAGTGAAGCTTTAATTTTTATGTGGTTCGCTCAAGTGTTTCTTTTTTTTCCTAATACATTTTTCATTAAAGTGATTTCTGTTTTTCAGCTTGTAGTCAATCTAGAAATAATTATTGATTGATTTCTCCACTATTAACTCTGAGAATCTCTTGCTTCTTGCTCAGCCATTTGGTTGTAAATATATTAATTACAGAACCTATTTTACACAATTATTCTAGTACTGTTTTAACATCTTGCTTTTTCCTAAAAATACTTAAGACCTATATATGGAAAATCATCATTGAGGTATATAGCACTTCTTCTGTGAAAATAAGACAGGATGGAACGCTCGTGATTCTAACAGTCCTTTGATCTGTTCTTCTGCTTATCACTCTACAACAGTATTTCAATATCAAAATAATTTCTCAATTTTGTTTCAAAATAGAGATTTTTAGGGCAGCATGATATTTTATTAACTCTTTCAGCTGAGTGGGATTACATCTTTTAAATTTAGGTTTTAATGTAAGAGCACTAAGGAATAGGAAGTGTGTGAACTTTTGATGACAGTATAATGTTAACCATATTTTCTTTCTGGGGTGTACTTGGTGTTGTAATTGCTCTTAAGTGTACTAAACAGTACTCTGGAGGTATAAAAGTGATACCTTCTGGTGGTCCCAGGTTGGTGACCAGACAGTAATTAAGATTCTGTAAAAATCAGCTCATTGTATTGACCCCTGCTTTGCTAATCTTTTTCTCTCACCGATATTCTATTATATAACTATATTTAATGTTAAACAGTATCAGTATATAAATATATGTTGGCTTTTTAATGCTGTGAGTTGAATAATAATAGACATATTCAATCATTCCATAGTAATTTCTTTTTAGGGGTTAATATTTTATTTAGACATCAATAGGAATATGAGTATGCAGAATTCTAAATTAAGAGCTTAAAAGGACCCCAAAACACTTTTGTTTCTTAAATAAGGAAACAGAATCTTAGAGAGGCGACACTTCAGATGAGATGACTAATATCTTCCAAACCCAGGCTGTTGGATGCCAGTTTGGTCCATTTCCAGTAAACTCTGCTGCTTCTGTGAGCTCCTGGCACTGAAAATAGGGCAGGACTTACAGATGGTGAAAAATCACTCCCGTGCTTTGCCCATTTCTGTGGATATTTCACAGTGCTTCACTGATGCCTTCACTTTTTACAGACATGCTATTGTGGATCTCATCAATATGTGCTTGTGTCTGTGGAACATACATACCTGGCCTGTAAAGTAATGCGACACTTTCATGAAAACTATTGTTCCTCGTAATGCCGAACTATCGCTAACCTGGCTTGTAGGTTTCTATCAGAAAATAAAATTAATCAAGATGGCAGCAAATATTTGATGTGGCAAAGAAGGATTGAAGATTGGAGAAAGGACAGGTTTTCAATTTTCTGTGCCTTTTTAGGTCACATGATTCCAGCAGCTTTGCTCTGGTCTCCATTGGTCTTATTGGCAGAGGGAAGCTGCCCTTTTATTTTCTTCTCTTGTTCTCATCCTTCTACCCCTCAGTAGAGTTCCAAAAGTTTCTGTATCCTGTTCAGGAAGAGAGATAATATCTCTCTTTCTAAAAGGATTTTTTTTAATAGTTAAATTTAATGGGGTGATATTGATCGGTAACAATTAGATAGTTTCCGGATGTACAAGTCCATGTCACATCACCCATGCATCGCATTATGTGCAAACCACCCAGAATCAGCTCCCCTTCCATCACTATATATCCGGTGTCCACTCCCGCTCCCCCCCACAACTCTCCCTCCCCTCTCCTCCCCAGGTAACCACCAAATTATTGAGTGTGTCCATAACACTGGTGCCCACTTCTACCTCTCCTCCCTCACTCCCTCCTCCTCCTCCCTTCCCTCAGGCAATCACCCAGCTATTGAGTGTGTCCATAGGTCTCTGTGTCTTTGTTACTTTCAGTTTATATTCCACCAATAAGTAAGGTGACCAGACGTCCCGCTTTTGGCGGGACAGTCCTGATTTTTAACAATCTGTCCCGCGTCCCATGGCGTTTTAAAAAAGTCCCGATTTTTGGAAAGAATGCACGACAAGCTAGGGAACGGCGGGAGATAGACCAAATTTTTAATAATCAAGAACCCCCTCCCCCTCGGTCAATGGTGTCCTGCTTTACCAATGTTAAAATCTGGTAACCTTACTATAAGTGAAGTTATATGTTTCCTGATTCTTTCAGTCTCGCTTATTTCTCTTAATAAGATGGTCTCTAGGTCCATCCATGTTGTCACAAATGACTGTATTTTAGCTTTTCTTATCGCTGAGTAGTATTCCATTGTGTAAATGTACCACATCTTCTGTATCCAGTCATCTATCGAAGGGCATTTTGGTTGTTTCCATGTTCTGGCCACTGTGAACAGTGCTGCGATGAATATGCAGGTACAAACATCTTTGAAGATTAAGGTTTTCAGGTTTTGTGGGTAGATGCCCAGTAGAGGGATGGCTGGATCATATGGTAATTCCACTCCTAATTTTTTGAGGAATCTCCATACAGCCTTCCATAGTGGTTGTACCAGTTTACATTCCCACCAGCAGTGTATGAGGGTTCCTTTTTGTCCACAGCCTCTCCAGCACTTGTTATCCCTTGTCTTGTCGATTATAGCCATTCTAACAGGTGTAAGATGGTATCTCATTGTGGTTTTTATTTGTATCTCCCTAATTGCTAGTGAAATGGAGCATTTTTTCATATATCTGTTGGCCATATGTATGTCTTCACGAGAGAAGTGTCTGTTAAGATCATCTGCCCATTTTTTAATTGGATTGCTTGATTTTTCTTGTTGAGTTGTACAAGTTCTTTGTATATTTTTGATATTAGCCCCTTATCAGAGGCATTGTTTGCAAACATTTTTTCCTGGTTGGTTGGTTGCCTCTTTGCTTTGTTGATGGTTTCCTTTGCAGTGCAGAAGCTCTTTAGCTTGATAAAGTCTCATTCATTTATTTGTGCTTTTACTTCCCTTGCCATTGAGGTCAGATTCATAAAGTCCTCCCTGAATCCCAGAGCTATAAGTTTAGTGCCAATGTTTTCTTCTATGCAATTTATGGTTTCCTTTCTTATTTGGAGGTCTTTAATCCATTTTGAGTTAATTTTGGTATATGGTGAGAGATTGCACTTCACATTCAGCCTTTTGCTTGTGGTTTTCCAATTTTCTCAGCACCATTTACTGAAGAGGCTTTCTTTTCTTCTTTGTATATTTTTCACTCCTTTGTCAAAAATAATTTGTCCATATATTTGTGGGTTTATTTCTGGGTTTTTAATTCTGTTCCATCAGTCCATGTGTCTGTTTTTCTGCCAGTACCAAGATGTTTTGATTACTGAGGTTTTGTAGTACAGATAAAAGTTAGGCAGTAAGATGCCCCCAGCTTTATCCCTTTTTCCTTAGGACAGCTTTTGCATTTCGTGGTCTTTTGTGGTTCCATACAAATTTGATGATTTTTTAAATCTATTTTTTGAAAGAATGACTGGGATTTTGATGGGAATGGCATTGAATCTGTATATTGCTTTGGGGAGTATGGCCATTTTAACTATGTTGATTCTTCCAATCCATAAACATGGAATGTCTTTCCATTTTTTTCCTGTCCTCTTTAATTTCTTTTAAGAGTGTCTTATAGTTTTCAGTGTATAAGTCCTTCACGTTCTTTGTTAAATTTATTCCTAGGTATATCATTTTTTTGTTTGCAATGGCAAAGGGAATGGATCTTCTAATCTCTCTTTCTGAAGTTCCATTGTTGGCATACCAAAATGCAGTTGATT
Organism: Craseonycteris thonglongyai; assembly: GCA_004027555.1. Classification (NCBI taxonomy): domain Eukaryota; kingdom Metazoa; phylum Chordata; class Mammalia; order Chiroptera; family Craseonycteridae; genus Craseonycteris; species Craseonycteris thonglongyai. The sequence goes on from PVKE010025205.1 coordinate 22,397, forward strand.
TTGGGACATTGATTTTGTAGCCTGTGACTTTATTGTATTTGTCTATCATTTGTAATAGATTTCTTTTTTTTTTTTAATTGAACTGGGGGCCTCACCACATTTGGGAAGCACACCCCAGTTCAGTATGTGGGTCCGCCTGGGCCAAAGCCATGATTCGATCCTCGGTCCGCGGGGCTTCAAAGCAAGCCCTTAAACTGTTAAGCCATTTTGGCTTTCCCATAATAGATTTCCGATAGAGTCTTTAGAGTTTTCTATATGCAGGATCATGTCATCTGTGAAAAGTGACAGTTTAACTTCTTCTCTCCCGATTCTAATACCTTTTATTCCTTTCTCTTGTCTGATTGCTCTGGCTAGAACTTCCAGAACTATGTTGAACAGCAATGGTGACAGGGGGCATCCCTGTCTTGTTCCTGATTTTAGGGAAATAGACTTCAGCTTTTCCCCATTCAGTATAATATTTGCTGAGGGTTTGTCATATATGGCCTTTATTATGTTGAGGTACTTTCCTTCAATTCGCATTTTATTCAGAGTTTTTATCATAAATGGTTGTTGTATCTTGTCAAATGCTTTTTTCTGCATCAATTGAGATAATCATGTGGTTTTTAATCCTCTGTTTGGTTTATGTGCTGTATTATATTAATTGATTTGTATATGTTGAACCCCCCTTGTGCCCCTGGGATGAATCCCACTTGGTCATGGTGAATAATCTTTTTAATGCATTGTTGTATTCTGTTAGCTAAAATTTTATTTAAGATTTTTGCATCAGTGTTCATCAGTGAGATTGGCCTATAGTTTTCCTTTTTGGTATTGTCTTTCCCAGGTTTTGGTATTAGGG
>PVKE010025206.1:0-23224 GCA_004027555.1 Craseonycteris thonglongyai
CATTATGTGCTCACCACCCAGAATCAGCTCCCCTTCCATCACCTTATATCTAGTGCCCACTCCCACCTCCCCCCACAACTGTCCCCCCGCTCCTCCCCCCTATCCTGGTAACCACCAATTGAAGCTACCCAGATGACTGAAGAACATAAAATGGTCTTCTTTTTTTTAAGATTTATTTTATTGTTTTTGACAGAGACAGAGAGAGACAGAGAGGAGGGGTAGGACCCAGAGCAGTCTCCATAGTTGTACATCATTAGTTTTCCATTTGGTTTTGTTCCACACAGGTGGGTGGAGGCTGCACAGAGCGCTAACTGGGCTGAGGGCCTCCCGCATGGGGGGCACGCCCCCTCAAGCCAGGAGCAGAACTGGGGGAGAGGGGGTGAGAACTGAACTAGGGCTCTCCTGCATGGGAAGCACACCCAGTTCAGCATATGGATCCACTTGGGCCGGAGCCAGGATTTGATCCTCAGTCCCCAGGGGTATAAAGTAACTGCTCAACATGCTAAGCCATCCCAGCTTCCCCATAAAATGGTCTTAAGACCTGAAAGTCTAGGATGATGTCAGAGAAATGCTCCAATGGGGATGGCAGTGCCCAGAAGAGTTCCCTAATAAAATGGAAATGGTTTATATAAGATCATGCTGCCTGGGGATTGTGAGGAGGAGACGCTCACAGAGAGCCTCTTTTCCCCCAGCACAGATTCTGGAGCTGTGTGGGGAGCTGCTGGATTGTATCGTCTCTTAGGCAGTGTCCTCTAAACAGGTCTCAACTGACCAAGAAAGAGCTGCTTGGCTTGTGGATGGCAGTTCCACAGTGAATGGACAACATCCTGTTTGGAAAGCTGCTGCACTAAGCCCAGAGGATAAAAAGACACTGACTGAAAAAGGTAAAAACAGCAGATCTGTTTCCATCCACTCAGAGGGCTGATTTGCATGCTGTTTTCTTAGCAGTATAAAAGAATTAAACAGTGGGAAAAGCCACTCTGGGTTTTTACAGACTCCTGGGCAGTAGCCAATGGCTTGCCATATGGTCAGGTAAGATGGGCAATGCAAACCTGGCCTGTTACAGTTGCCCCATGGGGATACAGCCCTGTGGAAATCACAATGGAAATTTGAGGGGTGCGTTAAAGTAGGACATTTGGATGACTATCAGACGAACCCCCTTGCAGGTTTATTGATTGGAGTCAATAAACAGCTTAAGTGTAGTTGCTTAAGCTGGCCACCTGGGTCCGTGAAATGAGAGGACATGGGGGCAGCTGCAATACAAAGATGGGCTAAATCTAGACACCCTCTGAGTCACAAAATGCCAATAACTGTTTTGTCTGCCAGCAAAGGAGACAGACTACATACAGGAATTCGGCAGATCCCTGTGGGAGGCCCTGGTCATGGCTGGCAAGCGAGGCCGATGCTGGTAGTCCTGAGGAGCTAAAATGGGTCCTAACTCGAATAGCCACTGACTCTGGACTGGACTTTGTTTAACGAGTGATAGAAGCAAATACTCAAAATACTATAAACGAACCGGAACAGAAGATATTGCACCAATTCAGACAGCAAACCATCATTTCTTCAGACCAAGGAACACATTTTATAGCCCATGTTGTTCAACAAAGGGCAGGAAGATATTCTCTCAGAGTTCTAGTTGAATAGAGAATTGGAATGGGCATTGGAGTATTGGTTGTCTGAAACAGGGTGAAATAAAAGCACAAAGGTCTGGCTTACATACCTTCTCGAGTGTGTGCTCACACTCAACCTGAGTAGAACTAAAGGAGTGTCCCCACTGGATAGATTCCTGTTTTTTAGGTGGGTCTGGGGAAGAGGAGGTGCTGATATAACTATCGTCATGCCGAAAGAGGAGGATGTTGGCATAATAACCATATTTATTTTTTCCCGCTCTTCCCCTCATCACCTCAACTTCTTCTGGTTTCCTCTGTCTGATGTAGTCATCATATGACCAGGGCTACAATTACAAAGGCTGGAAATAGAGATGATTCCTAAGCACGAACTTGCAACTGTGTTTTAAACCAGGGGTGTCCAATCTTTTGGCTTCCCTGGGCCATACTGGAAGAATTTCTGGCCACACATAAAATACACTAACACTAATGGTAGCTGATGAGCTTAAAAAAAAAAATCGCAAAAAAAATCTCATAAATGTTTTAAGTTCACGAATTTGTGTTGGACTTCATTCAAAGCCATCCTGGGCCACATGTCTCCCATGGGTCATGGGTTGGACAAGTTTGTTTTAAACATTATGTCAGAATTCCTAAGGGCCTAATGGAGCAGGATGTGCCCTCACCCATCTGGAAAATTGGGACTAACAGTGAACACAGCTGTATCACCTGGTGGTAAAGCTAGCCCCCTAGAGCCACACGTGTAATCTTACCCCACCTGAACAGAAGTGGACTAAGGGGGAAGTGCCTGCTAGACTGGTATTCTAGACCAGCACAGTGACATAATGTCACTTCCAAAGGTGAAAAAGGGTGGGTATAAATGGAGAGAAGGAAAATAGTACTATAGTTATGGATAGAGAAATGAAACATGGGTTGTATAATAAGGGAAATACAATATTACATTAACACCAGATGCCTGAGAGGGTGAAGTCATGTGTTTGCTGAGACAACTCCTACATTTGGAACTAAACAGGATTGAGTACAAGCCTACAAATACCCTCAGGAACACTTTTCACATGTGATGGGCTGGAATGATTATTAAAGACTGCATGGGATTCTAGTAATGTGCCAGTATGTTTTGACTTGTGTATCGTTTTTGCTGTAAGGGGTCCATGGACAGAGTCCAGGGGGTGTGGCTGTGAAATAATAAAAAAGATATGTTGATCTCTGACCCCAGTTCCTGGCAAATTGCTTTGAAACCCTTGTAATTTTCTAAGTGATGAGAGCACTTAGGAGCATCTTTTGTTTCAATATTTGGCCTTTGTAATACTTTGATTTATAATAAAAATATAGATATAGATATATGTGTGTGTGTGTATGTATGTGTGTATATATATAGATAGATAGATATAGATAGATATGCGTGTGTATGTGTGTGTGTGTGTGTGTGTGTGTGTGTGTGTGTGTATATATATATATATATATATATCATCTTCATCTCCAGTTCTGGCACAGAGCTGCCTAAATCCTTGGAATTTCCTAAGTGTTGAGAGCAATGAAGGTGTCTTTTGTTAAGTTAATGAAGAAACTTTTGACAAGCACTGAAGGATGGGTTGGTTGCCAGTAGGAACCAATCTTGTGGTTAGAGAATTGAGACTTTTAATCCCACTCCTTGATGCCCAGGGAGGGGAGAGTGACTTGAGGTTGAATCAATCACCAATGACCAACAATTTAGGCAATTATGGCCAAGTAATGAAGTCTCCATAAAAACCCAAAAGGACAGCTTATTGGCCTTTTGACAGAGAGCGTCCATGCTGGGAAACCAAAACACTTCCACGTGCCATCATGCCAGGCCCCAAGCTTCACAAGGAAAGAAGCTCCTTCATTGGAGACCCTTTCCTGTGTATTTCATCATCTGGCTGTTGATTTGTATCCTTTAATGTTCTTTGTAATAAATTGGTAATCTAGTGAGCAAACAGGTTTTCCTGAATTCTGTGAGCTATTCTAGCAAATTAATCGAACCCCAAGAGAGGGTTATAGGAACCTAGAATTGGTAGCTGGTAGAGCAAGAGCACCGGGAACGCCTGAGCTTGGCATCGGCATCTTGTGGGACTGAGCCCCTTACCTGAGAAATCTGATTCTGTCTCCCGGTAGATAGTGGCAGAATTGAGGGGAATTCTTGGACACCCTGCTGATGTCCAAACATTGCTTGTTGGTGTGGGGAAGCACATGTGCATGTGCGTGGGCGCGCACGCACACACACACACACACACACACGTTGTATCTAGGAACTCCTTTTCAGTCTTCGACCCCAGTTTCTGACACAGAGCTCCTGAAACTCTTGTAATTTCCTCAGTGATAGGAGTAATTCTTGTTCTAATGAGATGACTCTGGGTTGGCTACTGGATGAGGGCTGATCACTGGAAAGACCAAGCTTAGAATTTTCAGTCCTTCCCCATTCTCTTGAGAAATGGGAAGGGCTAAAAATGGAGTTAATGAGCCCTCAGGCCTACATGGTGTAGCCTCCATAACGTTCTAAAAGTATGGTGTTGGGAGAGCTGGGCTGGTGAGCTCATAGAGGTGCTGAGAGAGTAGTACCTCCCAGAGGGCGTGGAAGCTCCACCTCCCACATTCATTGCCTTACACATCTCTTCCATCTGATGTTCATCTGTATCCTTTATCACATCCTTTAGTAAACGGGTAAGCATAAGTGTTTTCCTGAGTATGTGAGCCGCTCTAGCAGGTTAATCAAACCCAAGATGGGAGTCATCGAAACCCGTAATCTACAGCTGGTTGTCAGAAGCTTAGCAAATGGCATCTGATTTAGATAGAGTGCCTTGGCCACCACCCACCTTATGTAGAGTGTCCTGGGACCCTATAGTCATCTAGAGTCCCTGGGACCCCAAAAGTGCACAAGGTAGACTTTTTTTGTCTCCAAATTAGCTAAGCTAGAGTTTCCTGGTCCTAAAACTCCCATCAAATAGTTTCCTGGACCCACAATCACTGAAGTCAAGACTCATGGACCCCTACCATCTATGAAGGCCAAGAGTGCTAGGTCCCCACATCTCCCACGGTAGACTGTCCTGGACCCCAACAGCCATCTAAGGTATAATTTCCTGGGTCCACAATCAGCTACCATAGCATTTCCTGGGCTTACACCCACCTAAATTAGAATTCCCTGGACTCTTAAAAATATCTTAAGTAGACTATCCTGGCCCAAGCAATTACCTAAGGTAGGTTCCTTAGACTCCCACAATTTACCTATGGTAGCGTCCCTGGGCATACAATCCTAACATATACTATCCTGGCCCCTAACAGTCAACTAAGTTAGAATTCTTGGGCCCCCAGAGTCACAGGAAGTAGGTTCTTTGGCCTCACAATCAACTAAGGTCGAGATTCCTGGGCCCCCACAATCATCTAAAGTAAAAAGTTCCTACTAGGAAATAGACTCAGACTTGGCTGGAGCTGATACAGTAGTTTACTGAGATTAGTAGCTGTCAATTCCAGCCACACATAGCTCCACTTGGGGAAGCATTAAACCAACACCCAGGGCCTCTCTCATCTCCCCTGACATTCTAATGAAGTTGGTCTACATGCCAGTTATAGCATTCCCAGGTGATTTTAACAGGCAGCCCAAACTAAGATATACTGTCCCTCAGCAGTAACTAAAAATTAACCTCCAAGAGTCACCAAATACTGAAAGAAAACTAACTACATGGGAAAAGTTAACAAACTCAGCAGAAAGAATATTCTCAAGGAAACAGCAGTGAAGAAAAAGCTAGAATAAAACTTTAAACATTAATACCCCAGATTTGGAAGGATTGCCAGCTATTAAACATCTTTGTGTGATAAAAGTTCTTGGAACTGAACAGTATTACAGAGATAAATTTGCTGGGTGTTGTTTATAACTTTTTGGAAAAGTTAACTTTAAGGTTTTTCTCTTCCACTGTTTTTTGCAATTTTTTGATAAAATTTACTGTTTTAAGCATTTTAAAGTATATATGCTTCAGTGGTTTTAGTATATTTAAAATAGTGTGCACCATTACCATTTTCTAATTCCAGACATTTTCATCACCTCCAGAAGAAACCCCATACCCATTAGGCCAAGTTTGTCTAACCCATGGCCTGCAGGCCGCAGGCAGTCCGGGATGGCTTTGAATGAGGCCCAGCACCAATTTGTAAACTTTCTTAAAACATTACAAGATGTTCTCGCAATTTTTTTTTTTTTAGCTTATCAGTTTTGTTAGTGTTAGTGTATATTATGTGTAGCCCAAGACAATTCTTCTTCCCATGTGGCCCAGAGATGACAGTCACTTTCAATTCTCCCTCCCCCCGTCCCTGGCAACCACTAATCTGCTTCCTGTCTATGAATTTGCCTTTTAGGGACATTTTGTATAAATGGAATCAAACAAGTGGCTTTTTGTGTCTGGCTTCTTTCACTTAGCATGCTGTTTCAAGGTTTATCCATGTTGGAGCATGTATAGCATTTTATTCCTGGTGCTCCACTGTGTGGATAGACCACACTTTATTTAGCCGTTCATCTGTTGATGGACGTATGGGTTGTTTACACTTTTGGGATATTATGAATAATGCTACTGTGTATATCCTTTTACAAGGTGTTTGTGTAAATAGGTTCAATTCTCTTGGGTTTATTCCTAGGAGTAGAATTACAGGGTCATATGCTTAACATTTTGAGGAACTACAAACTGTTTACAACAGCAGCTGCACTATTTTCACCTTCCCACCAGCAATGTATGAGGGTTCCAACTTCTGTTTTTGTGCTTCAGGGTTGAGGTCAGCTGCTGTAGTCTTCCCTCTACCCCCACACAGAGACATTTCTGTTAACCTACAACACTCAGCCACCTCTCCCCACGGCCTCCATCCTTCTTGATTTGTCTGCCATTCAGCTGCTGTTACACGTTCTGCTCAAGGAGCTAACAGAGTGTATCAGTTTCCATAGCTCTTCTAATATCATTTGAGATTCAAAGGAATTGACAGATGGTGACCACAGTGATGAAAACCCTGAGACAAGGCACTCTTTGGTTAGGCATGCACTTGGGGAATATGCTTATGACTTACCGGCCACAGGTCTCTAAGTCTGATTGCCAGTTTAATGAGGCATCCCCAGTCTGAATACCCAGAACCAGCCAGTGACTTCCTCTGCAACAACACGGCCTTCAGAGAGCTGCATTTTAACGTCCTTGCTGACCTCCCACTGAAGCCCACTCAGAGTGCAGCTCATCACATTGCTCTGTGGCCCTTCCACAGGTGCACTTGACCACGGGGCAAACCTCTTCCCAGTCTGCAGGCCTCATGTACCTCGGCCCCAGGTGGGACATCCCTTCCTTCCCACCGCATGCAGGTGAGGTCAGAGGTGTGTGTTAACACTGGGGCACTCTAGGTCCCACCTGGCCCCCATGTTTTCTCATAATGAGAGACAGCAGAGATGAGCTGGGAAGGGCGGGTTGAATGAAGAAGGAAAGAGGAGCCAAGAAGAAAGACCATTTGACACCATCACCACCTTTACCCCCTCCAGCCTCCCCGCAGCCCTCCTGACATTTTTGCGGAGTCCCTTTTGCCCTGTGGATGCTTAGCCCAGTCCTGTCCTGGCATGAGCCTTCTACCTTGAACTCTGACTCATTGTAGCCACCTGAAGTCCTTCCAGCAAACACCTGAGCAGTGATAATATGCACAAAGCACTTAGAACATTGCTACTATATCTCCATTCCTCGTCCCAGGGCCAGCCACAGAGAGATCTAGCAAGGCCTAGAAAGCAGTAAGGGGGTCAATGTTTCAGGGAGGTGGGACTCTCCATTTTGCTTTTGAGCCAATTTCCATCCTATGCCTCCGATAAGGGCACTCCATAACTGCTGAAACTGCATCCTAAGAGTTGAGGCTGAATGAGGCCACTGCCCTGGACTTGGATTATGATAGTGGCCTTGACCTCCTGATACAGCCCTGGATATCCTGGCATGGTTTTGTCTCCAAGTGTTGTCTACATTCGATTTATAAAGGATGCCAAGTGGGCAGGATGTTTCGGCTGACCTAATGCTTGTCCATAAAATGTGTTTTTAAAAATAGAATGAAGGAGAAGCTGGGGTGGCTCAGCAGATTAAGCACTCACTTTGCAGCCCCAGAGCAGCAGGATCAAATCCCGGCCCAGGCAGACCCATGTGCTGAGCTGGGGTGTGCCCCCAGTTCTTGCCGGGGCCCATGCGGGAGGCTACCGGCCCAGTTCCTGCCCTGCGGGGCCCCGTGTCCACCTGTGGAGTGAAACTATACGGAAAACTAATGCTGTCAACTAGGGAGACCGCTCTGGGCTCTCCCCCTTCTCTCTGTCTCTCTCTGTCTGTCTCTCTGTCAAAAACACAATAAAAATAAATATTAAAAAAAAAAAAAGTATGCAGACCTGATGAATCATGAAGTCATCCTGCCTCCAGCTAAGAAAAGATGGCCTGTCAGCCCAAAGAGAAGTACAGATTTGTAAATCAATTCACACTTAATCCTCTGCTAAAAAAATAATCATTTGAAGGCTTGATTTTGCTTGTATTTTCAGGGGCCACTGGCTAACTTGTACGCTGAGCACCTGATGAAGAGGAAATCTTCCAGCATTTTGTTTTCAGGGGAAATTGAAAATAAAAATGGACAAAGTAAATAAATCTGTGATCTGCATGCTGCAAGGCTTATGCTGTGTTGAGACCATGGAGGCCACTGCTTTCCTGGCCTTAAGACTAGTGACACTGACCTTGACCTCTCCATACAGGCTAGATACCCTGGTCTGGTCCTGCCTCCATGCTGGGCATGCATGTCAGCCTCCACTTGTATCTTCTACGTTACCTCCTTCTTCTGGAAGTGGGGCCAAACTCTTCATTCGTTTCTGTGCTACTGGTTAAGTGTTCTATGAATTGAATTTAAAGAAAATAAGGTCCATTTTAAATTATGCTCCTCAGGTTGTCATTAGACCATGGTTCTCAATCTTGATATACATTATAACCACCTGTAGTACTTTTTTGAAAGATTTTATTGTTTGAGAGGAGGCAAGAGAGACAGAGAGAAAGACAGAGAGGGGAGGGAGTCCAGAGCAGTCTCCATAGTTGTACATCATTAGTTGTGACACGGTTTCATCCTACACAGGTAGATGTGGGGCCACCTGAAGTGCTTTGAAAACTAGGGGTGCCTCTGCTGGCTCTGGAAATTTGATTTGCTTGGCTTAGGAGGGACATGGCTGAAGCAGGTTCTGAAAGTTCTGCAGGTGATTCTAAGGTACAACCAGAGTTGTGCAGGTTGGGTGAGAACCACTACATGAAATGAGCACCTAATAGTTAACCTTTCATGATAATGCAGTTACATGTGAGCTCAACCAAGTTAACTGACCTGGTTAAGATTCCAATAAAATCTTAAGATACTTAAAATAAGATGCCCACCTGAATTACATGTGTCAACTTTCTTTTCCTTTTTGACTTCTTTTTTTTTAAGTTATACATACTCATAATTTAGAGAGTCCAATACTTCAATAAAATCTGTTAGGGAAAACAACAGTTCCTAGTTGCCTACCTCCCATTTCCCAGCCCCAGAGACAACTTTAGCTCTTTTAACTGACTCGTGGTATTTGCCTCTATATCTTTAAACAGAATGCTTGGATTACTATTTCTTGATTTTTAGTTTAGATATTATCTATTGTCTTCACACCATATTGGTTAAGGATTTATTTCTTTCATCTGCCATCTGTCACACTCAGATGTGTCCTCCTACCCAACCCCAATATAGGTATATCATAATTCTGCTTAAAGCAAGAATCATTTTTTACATTATTATGATTTTCTAGACCATCCAGAGCTGAGTGATGTTACAAGCTATGACTTACTTCTCCTTGTATATGTTTTCCTTGAGTCAATAATCGTCTTAATTTTTCACCTGATTGGGTTTTTCTTAGCTTTCTAGTCATCCATCCTTGAATTCTCCACTAGTTGTTTAAATCTCTTCTCAAGACATTTAATTATATCAGGTGTTTTATAAATTTCATCTTCCTGAAGAACTGTCTCCCAGAGCCTCTGACCTGCTCAAACCTGGCAGGCTGTCCTCTGCCTGACACTCCTGTCATCGGCAATAGCCCTTCAATGTCACCCTCTTGGACTCCCCTTCACTCTTCTCCCCCGTTGGATCTCCTATTTCTGCACCCTGCCTTTATTTCTTTCTTGGCTTACTCTCCACCACTCACAAACCCACATTGTTCTCTTCACAAGCTTAGAGAATTCCAGTATTTGAACAGGTGCCATTCATTAAAGCTGCAAGAGAGGGAAAAGACCTCAAAGGTCTGTCAAGGGAAGCACTTGGCTTTACATAAAACACATGTGTGCTTCTTGCCTGCTGTATATTTTGAACCAAAATAAATATTACCCTGTAATCCCAAGATGATGGAATCAGCATAGTAACAGGGAGCAAAAGAATGGCATTAAAAAAAAAATGAAGCTCATTTTATTCTAAAGACTAGACTTTGAAGCTTTCTGGAAACAAATGCATTTCAGCATGATTGTAATTATATGTTTCCATCACGCAAAAAAATCAAGCAGCTAAAGAGTAAATTTGATTTAAAAGCATACAAGGGATGTCTGGAAAGTATCCAGTCATGTAATATGAAAAATAGAGGCATCTATGCCTGGATGTTTTTTCCGGACAGCCCTTGTACATTAAGCACCAATTACGCATCCAGAAAAGTACTCAATTTGGCTATGAAATTGGTTTCCTGCTGAAAATTCAGGCAGGGTCAGATCAAGGGGGGCCATCATCCACCCCCAGGATCTTGTACTAAAGGTACACAAGATCCTGGGGGTGGATGATGGCCCCCCCTTGATCTTGTGTACCTTTAGGAACCGGAGTCTCCCCCGCTGGGGGCAGACCAGCTAGTCAATAGGAGAAGACTGTTTCTCAGAAACCGGTTTTCAGGAGAGAGAAGTTGGGTTTACTGTGGTTTGACAGCTCTGACCACAGTCTTTACCGCAGCTTTTTATATCTTTAAAGCTGCTTTCCAGTAACTGCAAGCAGCCCTCAGGGTTGGCAGTGTTCCTGGGAGGCCCACCGCCTGCTCCACAAGGAGTTGGAAGGTGGCCGGTGGACAGGGTAAAAGAGGGAGACAAAAGATAGCAAGTGACATTGTTGTGAGGGTGGGAGAGGGTGCCTCGTGAGCTAAGAGCAGTCACATGACCACGTGCAGGTTGAGTCACGGGGTGGGGCATGCCAGGCATCTACACTGCCCTGAGAAGGCCACTCAGATCTAGTTGTGCTCTCTGCTGGTGTCCCAGTGCGACCTCCATGTGAGCACTGGAGAGGAGAGGGGAAGGGAGGGGAGGGGAGAGAAGAGGGAAGGAGAGGAGAGGAGAGGGGAGGGGAGGGGAGAAGAGGGGAGGGGAGAGGAGAAAAGAGGGGAGGAGAGGAGAGAAGAAAGGAGAGGGGAGAGAAGAGGGGAGGGGAGGGGAGGGGAAGGAGGGGGAGGAGAGAAGAGAGGAGGAGGGGAGAGAAGAGAGGACAGGAGAGGAGAGGAGAGGAGAGGGAAGATTCTCAAATAGTAATCCTTAGTAACCCGGCTCCTCTCTTCATTGAGGGTCAGTTAAGTCACCCTTGGCTGTTGCTTCAAGGGGTCCCCTGTGTTGAGGTGGAGCCATGACTTGCCCCCCAGAGCCCTGGAAATGTGAAGGCTGGAAAGTGGCCTTTGCCTCTAGACTCACAGAATGGTCTTCTGAGGACCCAGGGTGATTGGTTTGCTTCCTTTCTGTTCCAAGAGGAGAGAAGAAGGGAGCTCAGAGGCAACGTGTACACGTGATTGCCAGTGCGGTTCCTCTGGCTTCTTTTGAACAGAACTGATTTTCTCTATCATTCATAGCTCTTTACCTCTTGAAGATAGATGTTTTTTTCAATTATGTATTCATTTAACACTGTGTACCATGAGGTCCCTGCAATATTTTTACAACTTGGTATTTTTATACTCAGAGTTTTCAAACTACAATTTGTCTTTTTAAATGTATTTTAAAGGGAAGCTGGGATGGCTCAGTGTGTTGAGCACTCACCTTGCAGCCCTGGGGTCTGAGGATCAAGTCCCAGCCCCAGCCCTGGGCCCAGCCCGTGTGGACCCATATGCTGAACTGGGGTGTGCCCCCAGTTCAATCTTGCTTCCATGTGGGAGGCCCCAGGTTTGGCCCCCAGCTCAAGGGGGCGTGCCTCCCATGCCGGAGGTCACCTGCCCGGGAGCCCTGCGCGGCCCTGCACACACCTGTGTGGAATGAAACTATGTTGAAAACTGATGATGTACAACTATGGAGAGTGCTCTGTACCCCTCCCTTCTCTCTCTGTCTCTGTAAAAACAACAACAACAACAACAATAAAATAAATCTTTTAAAAATGTATTTTAAATAATAGAAAGATGTATAAATAATTGATTATACTTCAACTCCACATAACCGTTTTAAATTATAATTATGATTTTACAACTCCTACTAGAGGGAATAGAAATTGGCACAACCACTTTTTATTGTATTATTCTTAGATTTTTATTATGGACAATTTCAAAAATACAAATTTAAAGAAAATGACATAATGATTTCCTCACATACTCAATCCACAGCTTAAACAATTGTTAGCTAACAGTCCATCTTATTTCATCTATCCCCTCCCTCCACCCTAACTCTTCTAAGCAACTCCCAGCCTCTCCGTGGAGGCTCCCAAGGTCTCTGATCTGACCGTAGTAGTCTTCACGTGACCCTGCTTTCAGATGTGACCAGATGTCCCAGGCCCATCCTGTACTTTTGTTGTCCCAAATGGAATTGGCCATCTCCTTTAAATAAGAAATGGTATTTAGAGACCACAAGTTCTTGGAGTGCTATTACTCCTGACCTGGTCACTGTTTTTAGGCTACAATGCCCACTTCGGTGCTCTTTTCAAGCTCTAGTAGGCATTTGGACTCACAACTGCAATAGGCCACAGTTGGCCTTGACTTCACTTAGAATGAGGATACAAGGACAGGAAACACAGCACAAGGCAGTCACTGCCATTTCTCTGGGCACCCCCACCCCACCCCCACCACTGGTTTGCCCTATGAAACACAGGATGTCCAATTAAACGTGAATTTCAGACAAACAATGACTAAAAGCCTCACATCCCAATTAGGAACCCATATCCTTAGTAACAATTTTATTGGACTTGCTTGCTTCCATGTCTCTCAAGGGACATGTCCAGTTCCAAGAGTCAGAGTTCTCAGGGAACTCCAAAGCCACAGCTTCCCACCAGGCCTCACTAATTTATTCACTGTCCTCGCTGTCCAGATACAGGGGATGATTTTTACCACAAGCAATATTGCCAAGTAACAGAGCTGACATTCCACCTTTATCAGATTTCCAGAAGAATGGAGCTAAAATGTAAATGCCACAGTGAATGAGAATTTATTTTAGCCCTTTACATATATAGGCCTTTTCAGTGCTCAGAGCTAGTACAACATACACAGATAGATAGATGGCAGATGATAGAGTAAAGGAAAAATTCAATTTTCCACCTATATAAGGAAAAACCCAGTTCTTCCCTAATTATGCCCTTCTTTCCTGTGTATCTCCTTTACTACTCAGACAAAACACTTCACTTCTGACATGTCTGGTCACCAAACATGGGAAGGCTTTTCCCCCACCAAACAAATTTTCTGTGACACCAGTTGGGTATCCTACAGTTTAACTCAATTCTGACACTACCTACCTGAGCATAATATCAGATCCCACATGATAAGAGCTCAGTTTCCCACCTCTACTCCCCCAACACACACATACTTCAGATGTGAGTCGCAAGCCCAAGTTGTCACCTGTGCTTCTGATTAATTGGCTATAGACAGGAGGTTCCAATGATCCCCTCCTTGGGTTCAAATAATTTGCTAGAGACACTCACACAACTCAGAAAAACGTTTTACATACTTACTAGATCACCAGTTTATAATAAAACAATATGACTCGGGAACAGCCAGATGGAAGAGATACATAGGACAAGGTTTGTGGGAAGGGGAATGGAGCCCCTTGAGGTGTGCTATGCTCCCTAAATCTCCATGTGTTCAGCAACCCGGAAGCTCTCCAAACCCTGTTCTTTTGAGTTTTTATGGAGTCTTCAGTACATGGCCATTGGCAATTGACTTAACTGCCAGCCCCTCTTCTCTCCCCAGAGGTCAGGGGGTTGTACTGAAAGTTCTAATTCTCTAATCACATGGTTGGCTCTCCTAGCAACCATCCTAAAGTGGGGTCCAAAAGTGGCCTCATCAACAATAGACACCTTTATCATTCTCATCAGTCAGGAAATTCCAAGGTTTTTAGAAGCTCTGCACCAGAAATGGGACAAGCCAAATATGTATTTCCTACTACAAATTACAGTAGCATACATAGATGTGTACAGACAGATGATAGATACAGAGATGAATAGATATGGATAAATAAAACACATTATGAGTTCATATTGATATTTTAACTGTCAATACAGGATTATATTTGTTGATCTTCACCTTCACTTTCATTCCTCTATGCTAAAAATCCTAGTTCTCAACACACAAACATTTGCGCACTATATATGCAACAGTCTTAGATAAGAATCCCAATGTTATCTCTAACAATATAATTACTGAGAAAAGTTTAGGGTATTTTTGCAGTTCTTTTTGTCCTTTGGGATGTACAACTAAATGACTGTTTTAAAATCATAGCAAAAATTCTTTAGATAATTATAAAGAACTATATAACTTGATACAAAGTTCACGTTTCTTTTCATTGTTCAGGGATTTATTTTTAATTTTCTCTATAAATATACAAACACTTTCAGGTTCCAAAGTCAAATCTACAAAGTCTGTTAGAGAATTCTAGCTACCATCTCTTCAACCTATTAACTCTCTTTCCCCTTAGATAATGATTTATTTTTATTTTATGGTTTACCCTTTCATTGTGACTTTTTATGGTAGTTTTAGTCCTCATCTCGGGAACACCATAACACACGATATACTTCTCTGCCTTGCTTATTTTTCAAACTCAATTTTTAAATAGAATGGCTTTAGGGAAGCCAGGATGGCTCAGCAAGTTAAGCCTTCACTTTGCAGCCCCGAGGACGAGGATCAAATCCCAGCTCTGGCCTGTGTGGACCCATATGCTGAACTGGGGTGTGCCTTTCATGCGGAGGCCCCCAGCCCGGTTCCTGCCCTGCAGGGCCCCCACCCACCTGTGTGGAATGAAACCATGTCAAAAACTGATGATGTACAACTATGGAGACTGCTCTGGGCCCTCCCCCTTCTCCCTGTCTCTCTGTCTCTCTCTCTATCTCTCTCTCTACCTCTGTCAGAAATGATAAAATAAATCTTTAAATATAATGACTTTATTGAGAAATAATTCACAATTCACCCATTAAAAGTATACGATTCAATGATTTTAAAAAATATTGTGCAACCACGATTTTAGAACATTTTTATTACTCCAAAAAGAAGCCATGTAGCCATTAGCAGTCAGTGCCCATTCTCCCCAACTCCCAAACCCTAGCCCTAGGGAAACACTAATCTACTTACTCTATGGGGTTATTTGTTGTGGATATTTCATATAAATGAAATTATACAATATGGGACCTTTTGTGTCTGGTCTCTTTTACTTAGCACAATGTTTTCAAGGTTTATTCATGTTATGTAGCATGTATCAGCACTTCATTTCTTTTTATTGCTGAATTACATTCTTTTGTATGAAGATACTATATTTTACTTATCCATTCATTTTACCTTGCTTTTTCCACTTAATAAAATATTTTGGAGAGGACTTTATGATACTGTATCATTATTCACCATTACCACACATTAGTGTATATTTGCCATTATTTATTCAGCCATTCCCAGATTGATGGATATGTGGGGTATTTCTAGTGTTTTACAAACAGTAGTTCAATAAAAAAGCCTTGTGCTCACAACATTTGGAGGCCATGGGAAGCTGACCTGTGCTTTGCTCGAGTGGTTTGGCCTCAGTAACTGCTAAGGTGTCATTTAGCTTCAAAGATCTCAGAATGATCCAAGGCAACTGACATTCACATTCTCTGGACTCCTAGGAGCCATGATGGTGGCTGACTCCCTTCTTTGGCAAACTCTGAATATTTAGCCTTTGCTTGTTCTCATTTGGGTGGTCTTTGTTTATTTCCACAGAATCAATGGGAGCACTTTTTTTTTTTTTTTTAAAGATCCATTTATTGCTTTTGACAGAGAGAGAGATAGATAGATAGATACAGAGTCAGAGACAGAGAGAAGGGGGAGGGCCCAGAACAGTCTCCGTAGTTGTACATCATCGGTTTTTCCACATAGTTTTATTCCACAGGTGGGTGGGGGCTGCACAGGGCAGGAACTGGGCCGGGGTCCCGCCCTGGTGAGAACCAAACTGGGGGCACTCCCCAGTTCAGCACATGGGTCCACACGGACCAGGGCTGGGACTCGATCCTCAGTCCCCAGGGCTGCAAAGTGAGTGCTTAACCCACTGAGCCAGCCCGGCTTCCCGGGAGCACTTTTATACTAGGGAATTCCATACAGGTAAGGGTCAGGAATGACTCTCACACCCAAACAAACCCCTTTCTCTCACGAGGAGAGGATGCTTGCTTTTGTGGAAATAACCGAAGGCCTGTGACACATCAACAGCAATCCACACTGCTTTCCTTTAGCGAAAGCCCGGACTTCAAATGTGGGTTTCCTGGGACCTCACCCACTAAGCCCAGAAAAGGCACGTTCCCTGTTGTCTAGCAGAGAGCAGAGCAAAGGCCAGGGTGGGACACTGGACAGCACAGGGACATGGCCCAGGGGAAGAGAGAAGGGAGCTGAGACAACCT
Organism: Craseonycteris thonglongyai; assembly: GCA_004027555.1. NCBI lineage: Eukaryota > Metazoa > Chordata > Mammalia > Chiroptera > Craseonycteridae > Craseonycteris > Craseonycteris thonglongyai. The sequence goes on from PVKE010025206.1 coordinate 16,455, forward strand.
CACAAGGCACTTCTCAATGGGATGCATGTTCATTCCCTTGTTCAAACTGATGGAGTCAATGAAGTGAGGACTGAACTGCAGCTCTGTTCCGGGTCCCCAAGCCCCTGGGACTACCCCCTCAGATGCCTACCAGGCCAGTGAAGGAAGGAAGTGACATGGGACAGGGAACAGGCTGACTCATCTAAAAGTGGCAGTTCTCACTGATTTCTGCCAGGTTTTGGAAATGCCTACATCTTCTGTTTTTAGTTTTCTGTTTATTTTTTAAGAAACATTGGAAATCTGGTTTTATTCATGTAAAATTTTCTAATTACTTCCCAAATTTGGAAAACATGGTTGGGAGTTGTATTCAAATCTCCCTGTAAAAATAGAGATAATTAAGGGATCTGACCCAATTGAGAATTTGGCTCAGAAAGTCCATGAAGGTGTGTCCAGGCTCACAGCTCGTCCTGCACCCAGAGCCCTACCAATGGGCTCAGAGGCCATGCTCTCCCTCCATCCAGTCTCCAGCAGCTCCGGGGAACATTTCTAGAGCTAGAATAGAGCCTGACTATATTTTACCTTTGCTTCCTTTAAAACAAGGAGAATAAAGTTACTGACAGTGGCCAGGAGCTATAATCTGCAAAGTGCAGTACAAATGGACAAGAACTGTTCACAAGTATGCATTAAATTAATTACATTGAACCATCTCCTTGTAATTTTATTAAAATTTTTGGAAATGGAGAGTAGCTTAAAAAGTTTTTTAAAAGATAAGAAGGAAGTTGAAAACACAAATATTGAAATTATTATAATGCTACAATAATCAAAACAGTATAGTACTAATGCTACAAAAAACTGGCAAATCAATTGCTACCCCAAGAATAAATCCAAATATACGTAAATACTTTATAAATGATAATAAACTAACCAGTAATCAATCAGAAAGGCATTAATTATTTAGTAATTATCATTGGAAACTTGATCATTTGGGGGGGGAAATCAACTGAGATATCCACCTTACACTATATACCAGTATTAATTTAAGAACTAAATATTAGAATCACAGTAAACCTTTCTCTGTGTTTAGAATAACTTCCTAAGCATAAAGCTGATAGAGCTAAATGCAAAAAAACTTTTTAACTCCTAGATTTTTTTTTTTAAGATTTATTTTTTATTGTCTGAGAGAAGGTGAGAGAGAGAGAAAAAGAGGAGGGGAGGGCCCAGTGCAGTCTCCGTAGTTGTACATCATTAGTTATGACATGGTTTCATGCCACACAGGTATGTGGGGCCATGTGGGGCAGGAACCGAACCAGGGGCCTCTCACATGGGAGGCAGGAACTTTCGCCACCACCTGGTGGTTCCAGTTGCACCACAATTCAGTGCATGGGTTTGCACAGGCTGGGGCTGGGAACGAACCCCAAACCTGATGATTTTGAGACAAGTGCTCAGCTATCCCAACGTCCCAACTCCTTTTTTTTTATTTTATTTTATTTTATTGTTTTTGACAGAGGGAGACAGATAGAAGGAGGAGGGCCCAGAGCAGTCTCCACAGTTGTACATCATCAGTTTTCAACATGGTTTTGTTCCACACAGGTGGGCAGGGGGCCATGCAGGGCAGGAACTGAGCAGGGGGCCTCCTGGATGGGAAGCACACCCCAGTTCGGCATGTGGGTTCACACAGGCCGGGGCCGGGACTCAATCCGCCGTCCCCAGGGCTGCAAAGTGAGCGCTTAACCCGCAGAGCCAACCCAGCTTCCCCACCAACTCCTAGATTTTTTAAGCCATAATTAAGTTAAAAGTTAAACAACAACCGGGCAAAATATGAGTGACAAATATAGCAAAGGGTAATACCTAAAGATATAGTTATTAATTATATAAATATTTATATTATATTTAATTATATTAAATACAAAAAGCTCATATGGTTCAATAAAAAAAATACCTAAAAAATAAGGCAAATATATAAATTGACACATCACAGGAGGAAAAGAACAAATAGCCATTACCTGTGACAATTTTTATAACTTCTTTAAAAATCAGAGACACGCAAAGTAAAATGGAAAATAATTTTTTGGGCCTGGAAATTAGCCAATATTAAAAAGAGGGCATATTCAATGCCAGCAAAACTTGGGTGAGACTGGGTGTTTAGTATCATATGTACAAGCATTGTGAAAATAAACGTGGTATTGCCATTCAGAAAACTTTAAATGTTACTACCATAAACCCAGAAATTGACCTTCAAGGAATGTACTCTAAGAAAATAATGAGAACTATGAACAGAGATTTAAGTACAAAGATATGTATCAAAATATTATTTATCATAATGGAAAACTATAATCATCCTAAATACAACAGGAAACTTGTTAAATAAATCATGATATAACCATAAAATGGAATGTTACACATTTTTATTTATTGTATATTGTTACAAATAGTTTTTAGAAATGAAAAATGGAAGACATGTAATCTTAAGTTATCCTTCCACAAAGAGTTATGTAGCACCTACTATGCGCTTGGTATTGCTCTCAGCATTTGGGATACATACTCATACATCATTGAACAAAAATGACAGGATCCTGTCTTCTTGGAGCTTGCATTGACCATATGAGGGAGAGACACACAATAAACACAAGAAATAAGAAAAACTGTATAATAAGTTAGACATGATGTGTTGAAGAAAACGAAACAAGAGAATGCCAGGGTAGCTCAACAGGTTGAGCACTTGCTTGCCTTGCAACTGTGAGGTCCAGGGATCAAATCCCAGCCCTGGCCCCTGCAAACCCATGTGCTGAACTGGGGCATGCTTCCCAAGTGGGAGACCCCCCAATTCAGTTCCTGCCCCACATGGCCCCACATCCACCTGTGTGGAATGAAACTATGTTGAAACGAATAATGTACAACTATGGAGACAGCTCTGGGCTCTCCCTCTTCTCTCTGTCTCTCTTTCAAACAATAAAGTAAATCATTTTTAAAAATTAAAAAAAAAAAAGAGCATAATAGGGGAACTGGAAGTGCTGAGGGTGGAGGATGGCAGATTTCTGGGCTCAACAGGGTCTCCAAGATGAAGGCATAGAGCTGAACCACATGGCTATCAAGAAGAGGGATACATCTATGTACAAACATACATCTATGACCTCATCTGCTAAATTTATGTTTTAACTTCGATAGTACATATATAGCCTTATGTAGATTCTTTGCATGACATATATTTTCATAGGAAAAAAAATACACCAGAATGACAACAGTGGCTATCTGTGGAAGGTAGGATTGTGGTGATGTTTTACTTTACCTTTTTTATAGTTTGCTGTATTTGCAAAATTTTATGACATGAGTAGGTCCAGTTTTATCATCATGAATAAAAAAAAATATATTACATGCTTTTAAAAGCAGAATTAATCTACACTTTAAGCCCAGGGAGAGCTTTCTGAAAGAGGCAAGAGGTAGTTTATAAAGGTGGTGTGCTGCCTGGCCTGCCTGAGGGGACCGCGTTCTTCCACCAGGGGGCGCCTTGCCTTTAAGTAAGGAGCCGCCTAAACCCCGAGTTCGGAATCGGATTTTAAGGAAGCAGTGTGTATAAAGGGTAAATCTTGCAAAAGTCCACCTCCACGCCTAAGAACCATGCCCAGAGTGGCTCAAGAAAGTTTCTAGCATTCTAACGCTTGCCTCCTTGGTTGTTAATAATATAGAAATCCATTTTCCCTGCGGTCAATGAGCAAGTACAGTTGAGCAAGGCTTGAGCTCAGCAAATACTAAAAGGAAGAACATGTTGTTTGCCCTTGGAGAGTGAATCCCACCAGAGAGGCCAAACTCAGTTACCTTTTCACAGTGTAAGCGCTGGGTGAGGAGGAGGAGACATGGGAGCAAGAGAAGATCCGGCAGAGATTCATCAGTGCAGAAGCCAATGTGAGTCAGCTTAGGTGGATGCTATCACATGCTTGAAAGACGGACACACGAAGGAGAGAATGGACTGGGGGAGACAGGCAGGTGGAGAAGGGAAGATGGGCAGAGGCCGGGGTGCATGGTACCAGTAGTGCTGTGAAAAGCCTCTGACTCGGATGGTGCTGGGGATTATGCAATTTAATGACCCCAAGAACTGGATTGCCAGGAAGTGTACTCCTGGCCCTGATCTCCACAAACCTGACTTATCTGAAAACAAAGATCAAAGAGATGTCTGTGGCTCACCGTGCTGACGCAGACACCCCATAGCTGCTGGCCAATTTGGCTTGCACGTGTTTACTTATCTGGTCAGAGGGAAGCTGGATGCGCCCCCACTTTCATCAATCACCAAGACTTGCTTCCCTGCATACTTGGTGACACAGTGGGGCAATCCCTGGCCAGAGAACTGGGGAACCAAGGTGGACAAGACAGGGTCCTGGCGAAAACGTACCTTGCTCAGACCAACACACAATGCAATGGGAAGAGAGAACAGGACCACCCAACCAGGGCAGGGGTCAGGGAAGTCTTCCTGGAGAAGATGGCACTTGAGCTTGTCAGTAAGGACATATGAGAGTTTGAGAGGAAGACAAGGTTCCAGGCAGAGGGAACAGCACAGGAGTAAGAGAGATTATGACATCTGTCCGTGCAAGTAGTTCAACATGGCTGAAGTCTGGGGTGAGTGCGTGGAAGGGGTGAGAGATGATGCTGGAGTGGAGGCCACTTTATCTGGGACACTGGGAAGCTTTGAGGACTTTAAACAGTGCAGTTACCTGATTACTGACATGGAAGTGTGCTAAGGTAACCAATAACCTTTGTGTTGCCAAATCCATTAGGTACTTTTCTTTTTCTTTTTTAAGATTTATTTTTATTGCTTTTTACAGAGAGAGAGAGAGAGAGAGAGAGAGAGAGAGAAAGAGATACAGAGACAGAGAGTAGGGGGAGGGCCCAGGACAGTCTCCATAGTTGCACATCATCGGTTTTTCCACATAGTTTCATTCCACAGGTGGGCGCAGGGCTGCACAGGGCAGGAACTGGGCCGGGGTCTCACCCCGGTGAGAACTGAACTGGGGGCACTCCCCAGTTCAGCATATGGGTCCACGTGGGCCGGGGCCAGGATTCAATCCTCAGTCCCTGGGGCTGCAAAGTGAGCGCTTAACCCACTGAGCCATCCCGGCTTCCTCCATTAGGTACTTTTCCATCTGCATAAGTCTTTCAGTAGCATTTGGTAATGCTGCCTCTCCCACCATCCTGGAGCATTCTCAGGTCTTGATTTCTCAGACACCATGTTCTCCTGGTTTTCTGTCTATCTTTATGGTCACTTTTCCTCAGCTTTCACACTGGCTGCTCCACCCCTCTCCAGTCTCTGAATCAGTGTTTCACATGGTCCTGTCTTGGTCCCTTCTCACTATTCACTCTTGTTCTCAGCCACCTCATTTATTTCCATGGCTTCACATGCTTCTGTAGTATACAATAGTACCAGGTGAGCAGAGGATTCAGGACCAAGCATAGGGTCACATCAGCTGGGTATCAGTGCTGAGTGAGAATGTTCATGCTGAAACATGATCAGCTGTGGGATGAGTCCAGGCAGATAGGGTCAGAATGAGGAGATCAGGGATACGCAGAGGCATGTACTGGAGTAGTAAGGGCGTTGCTAATTAGTATAGTCAGTGTCCTGGATCTGAAAGAAAGCAGAATCCAGGGCTCACTCTTCCCAAGTGTGGAGAGAATGGGAGACACCCTGTTGTGTGTAAAAAGAGCAAGTAAAGGGTGTCCCAAAATTCACGCAAGAAGTAATTTTGATAGAAAACACAGGTTTATAATTAAAAATCGTAAATTTTCATTGCTCAACAATGAAAATGCATTGTTCTTTCCTGTAGCGCTCCATTTTTCATAACCCTGAACTGTCAGCTGTCACACTGTCTTTTTTTTCATTGTTGGCAACACTTTAGCGCACAAACGACGCAGAATTCAAATTAAGGTTTAAGAAGAATGTGAATGCAGGGAGTTTCAGGAAAGATGGGTAGGTCCAACAGGGCAAGCTGACTCCAAAGTCTGAGAAGTCATTGACAGCAGGGATGGAAGCCACAAGCCAGCAGACTGGGTGGTGGCCTTTGGCCTGGCTTGGAACTCTGCTATATATAGGCAGGCAAACATCCAAGGACAAGCTTCCAAGCTGGGGGACAAAGGTGTGGGGGTATTGGTGGGCCCTGTGGGCTGTCCAGACCACACTGACACATCCATGAAAATGTAGGAAAGTCACCAGCCATTCTTGGTCCCTTCTGTTTTCTAACTTCATAGACCAACAGGACAAATAATTTAAGATGCCAACATTACTGCCACTGATAACGCAAATTCTTTTGTGTCTCATCAGGAGTAAGTTTGCAATCAAGATTCAAAATAGTCTAAAGAAGTTTTTGTGGCATTTGCAATTAGTAGAAGCAAGTAGAGTGTTCAGTTAATGGTGTGAGAACAATTTGCTATATATTTTTTAAATTTAAGTTAGAGTCCTACCTTAACATCACACACAAAAATAAATCTGATAATTATTAACTAATTAAAAACTTGCAGGGAAGCCAGGACGGTTCAGTGGGTTGAGCGCTCACTTTGCAGCCCCGGGGACTGAGGATCAAATCCCAGCCCCAGCTCATGCAGACCCATGTGCTGAACTGGGGAGTGCCCCCAGTTCAGTTCTCACCAGGGTGAGACCCCAGCCCAGTTCCTGCCCTGTGCAGCCCCATGCCCACCTGTGGAATGAAACTATGTGGAAAAACCGATTATGTGCAACTATGGAGACTGTTCTGGGCTCTCCCCCTACTCTCTGTCTCTGTCTCTGTATCTCTGTGTCAAAAATAATAAAA
>PVKE010025207.1:0-23224 GCA_004027555.1 Craseonycteris thonglongyai
AGAAAGAAATAAAAGCATCCAAATTGGGAGTGAAGAAGTTAAACTGTCACTTTTTGCAGATGACATAATCCTTTATATAGAAAACCCTAAAGACTCCAGCAGAAAACTATTAGAAATAATAAATGAATACAAAAAAGTTAAAATTAATGTACAAAAAATCCACAGCATTTTTATATACAAACAATGAAATTTCAGAAATAGAAATGAGAAAAATGATACCTTTTGCGATCAAAATGAAAGGAATAAAATACCTAGAAATAAACTTAACAAATAATATGAAGGACTTATGCATGGAAAACTATTAAAAAAAAATCGAAGAAGATACAAAGAAATGGAAAGATATTCCATGTTCATGGATTGGAAGAATCAACATAATTAAAATAGCTGTATTACCCAAAGCCATATACATATTTAATGCAATTCCCATCAAAATCCCACAGACATTTTTTTCAAGAAATAGATTTTTTTTAAGTTATCAGATTCATATGGAATCACAGAATATCCTGAATTGCCAAAGCATCCTCCAAAAAATAAATAAGGCTGGAGGCATCACGCTCCCTGACTTCAGTCTATACTACAAAGCATCAATAATCAAAACAGCTTGGTATGGGCAGAAAAATAGATATACAGAACAGTGCAACAGAATTGAAAACCCAGAAATAAACCCACAAATATATAGACAGAAATATACAATGGAGAAAAGAAAGCCTCTTCAGTAAATGGTGCTGGGAATAAAGCAAAATCACATGCAAAAGAATGAATCTGGACTTGAATTGTCACCATATGCCAAAATTAACACAAAATGAATTAAAGGCCTCCATCTAAGACCCAAAACAATAAACTGCATAGAAGAAAGAATTGATACTAAATTTATAGACGTTGGGTTCGAAGAGCATTTTACAAACTTAACCCTATGGCAAGGGTAGTAAAAGCAAAAATAAATAAATAGGACTATATCAAACTAAAAATCTTCTGCACAGCAAAAGAAACCATCAACAAAGTGAAAAGAAAACCAACTGAATGTGAAAAAATATTCGCAAACAATGCCTCCAATAAGGGGCTAATATCTAAAATATATAAAGAATTCATACAAATCAACAACAAAAATACAAACAATCCAATTAAAAATGGGCAGAAGGCCTAAACAGACACTTCTCCCATGAAGACATATAAATGGCTGACAGATATATGAAAAAATGCTCAACATTACTAGCAATTAGGGACATACAAATTAAAAACACAATGAGATACCACCTCATACCTGTTAGAATGGCTAGAATCAACAAGACAAGGAATAACAAGTGCTGGAGAGACTGTGGAGAGTAAGGAACACTTGTACACTGCTAGTGGGAATGTAAATTGGTACAACCACTATGGAAGGCAGTGTGGAGATTCCTCAAAAAACTAGAAATGGAATTGCCATATGACCCAGCAATCCCTCTTCTAGGTATTTACCCAAAAAAACTTGAAAACCTTAATTCACAAAGATATATGTACCCCAATGTTCATCACAGCTCTGTTCATAGTGACCAAGTCGTAGAAATAAGCAAAGTGTCCTTTGATAAATGACTGGATAAAGAAGTTGTGGTACATTCACATAATAGAATACTACTCACAGATAAGAAATGATCAAACACAGCCATTTGTGACAACGTGGATGAACCTTGAAACCATCTTATTAAGCAAAATAAGTCAGATTGAAAGAATCAAGAAATATATGACCTCACTTAAAGGTGGAATATAAAACTGAAAGTAACAAAGAAACAAAAACTCATGTACACAGTCAATTGTTTAGTGGTTACCTGAAGGTAAAGGGTAAGGTGGGTGGGAAAGTGGGGTGTGAGGGGCTGTGGTGGGTGGGAGGAAGTAGGGAGGAGGCATCAAACATATGGTGATGGAAAGAGAGCTTATTCTGGGTGGTGAGCACAATGTAGACAATGTAATGTAGAATTATACACTTGGAAACTATATCATTGTTACAAACCAATGTCAACCCAATAAATTTAACAATAAAAATAATAATAACTAGATATGAGAGTCACCTATATAGGGAAATACCATTTTAAACTTCACATATGTGAACATACCCTGAATATTATTCAAAAGAGAATAGAATATGTTGCTGTAATAAAAATCCTTTAAAATCTCAGTGGCTTTCAGCAACAAGAGATTTGGATTTTGTTTGCTTGTTTTATGTTTCTTGCTCCTGCAACATATCAATCTTAGGTCAATAATAAGCTCTGTTCCTTGTTGTTTTCATGCAGTGAGTAATGTGGGTGTTGTCAGGTGATACTGTTACATGTCAAGGGGAATAAGCTGGCTTCCACCTGGACATGGAACACTCACCCTGCATTGGCCAAAGCACATCACGTAAACATAACCAATCTCAAGGGGATGAAGAGTTCCAGCTCATCAGATGCCTGGATGGAGGAAAATTATGTCACCAGTGCTCTTATAATTGCCTCACCCTGACATGAACAAGAGTTATGTGTATATAATTGATTTTTAAGTATAAAATTCCATTTTAAACTACTTCACAACCATTTTGGAAAGAATAAAACACCACATAAATATAGGTTTTATTATTAACATTATTTATACAACATATGATTATTAAAATGAAGAATTTGGTAATTATAATAAATGACCAGTTTCAAAGAGTCTAAATAAATAAATAAGAATTTTAAAACAAAACTAAAATTACATATGTGGTTTGTATTATATTTCTATTGGACAGTGCTGCTCTAGAAGAACATTAACATTTTCTTTATGTCAATCAATTCAGTCTTTGCTTATCAGAATTACACCTGCACTTCCATCTCTCAGATATTGTCTTTGTTTCCATACCCCAGGAAATACCTGACACATAATAAGCACTCAATAAAGATGTGTTGTTGATTTGGAACCTGGGAGGAGGTACTTTCCAGTAAAGAGCTGTCTTCAGAGGGAGATGCTACAGTGGTTTGATAATTAAGAGGTCTTGAGTGTTCTTGGAAGCAGCAGACTATTCAGAATATGTAGCAAAGAATTCAGATGACACAGGGTAAAGAAGTGAGTGGGTGGTAATTAAGTAGAGGGTATAAACTTAGATTCCTTTATTGGTGGGGATAGAGAGGTAGTACTTTAGATTGAACAGAAAAACTGTTTAAAAAAACAACAACACTTAATATACTTTGTAAAAACAAACATAAAATTTATAATGTTCACTCTATCATTACAACTACCTGTGTCCCCCTTTTACCCCTTTTAATAGGATTTTACTCAGCCAAAGGATGACACCAATAATTAGCAACAGTTTGCCTGAAGACGGAAAATACCAAATAATTTCACCTTTATTCCTTTTGATACCACCTTTCACAGTGCTATAGGCAATGCACTACCCAACCTAGGGAGTACCATGTACACAGGTAAATGCTAATTTAAGTTGGTGGATATTAAGTTGGTGGGTAGTTGACAAGGAACAGGATAGATTCAGGAACAGGATATCAATGTTTATTATCTACACTAATTGGTAATTCAAAAATATCTGAAAGTTTTATAAGGGAAACACTTCATAGTGTGGGTCTTGGCAATGATTCCTTGGACACGACACCAAAAGCACAGGTAACAAAAGCAAAAAATAGAGGGACTACAATTGCACAGCAGAGAAAACAATCATCAGAGTAAAAGGGCAGCCTATGGAATGGAAGAAAATATTTACAAACCACATATCTGATAAAGGGTTAATATCCAAAATATGTAAGAAACTATTGTAATTCAATAGCAAAATAATAATAATTACCCCATTTAAAGTGGGCAAAGAACTTCAATAGACATTTCTCAAAAGAAGGTATATAAGTGGCCAGCAAGTGTATGAAAAGCTGATCAACATTGCTAATCATCAGGGAAATGCAAATAAAAATCATAGATATCACCTCACACCTGTTAGGATGGCTATTATCAAAAGACAAAATATAATAAGAATTGACTAGGATATAGAGAAACTGAAACTCTTGTGCACTGTTGGTGTGAATGTAAAATAGGAAAGCCAATATAGAAAAAAGCATGGAGGTTCTTCAATAAAATAAAAATTAAAATATAAAATATGGTATGATTCAACTCCCACTTGTGGGTAGATATCCAGGAATGAAGAAAAAAAAAGAACTAAAATCAGGATCTCAAAAATATTTTTGCATTCCATGTTCATTGCAACATTATTCACAATAGCCAAGATGTGGAAACAAACTAAATATCCGTTGACAAATTAATGGATAAAGAAAATGATGTAAGGGGGTGGGCATCAGGAGGCATCAAATATATGGTGATGGAAAAAAGAACTAATTATGGGTGGTGAGCATATAACGCAATACATAGATAATGTAATGTGGAATTGTACACCTGGAATTTATAATTTTTACCAACCAATGTCACTCCAATAAATTTAACAATTCATAAAAAAATGCTGTATATATATATATATATATATATATGTGTGTGTGTGTGTGTGTGTATATATATATATATATATATATATACACACACACAATGGAATATTATTAAGCCATAAAAAAGAAGAAAAACCTGTCATGGGACAGCATGAATAAATCTTAAGAAGTTATGCTAAGTGAAATAAGCCAGTCAGTAAATATTGCATAATTCCACTTATACAAGGTATCTAAAGTAGTGAAACTCATAGATGCAGGAATAGAACAATGGTTGCCAGAACCTGGGAGGAAGGAAATATAAGACGTTGCTATTTAATGGGTATAAATCTTCAGTTATGCAAGATGAAAAGTTCTTGAGGTCTGCTGTACAACACTGTGCTTATACTTGATACTGTACTACACAGTTAGAAATTTATTAAGAAGGTAGATCTCATGTTTTATGTGTTTTACCAGAATTTAAAAAAGTAATATATTGACTTTTTCATTATTTAATCTGTAAATTTTTCCTCATGAACTCCATTATTCAATGCCACTAGCATAACAAATACTCAAATTGACTATGTTGCACAAATTCTTGCGATGGAATCTAATAAAAACTTGTAATAAAAGATCAACTTTTAAATGTATATACGTAATAAATTTACTAAATTAAACTAAGAAAACTAAAAGTTTAATAAATTTTTTTAGTGAATTAAGTGTAAAATCATTTGGTATTTACCACTAATGCCAAAGTTCTATAATATCAGCATTAAGATAGGGTTGGGTTTTGTTTGTTTGTTCAGTTTTCATAGCAGTTGTATAAGACTTCCTCTTACAGTAAGAGTTGCTTTTGGAGGGGAAATGCTTTGATAAGCCCTCATGGATCATGAGGTGGTAACAAAACTTTGTACAAAGAAGGGATGCTAGGATAACTCATTAGGTTGAGTTGAGTGTTTATTTGCCTTGCAACTGCAAGGTCCTGGAACTGAATCCCTGTCCCAGCTTACGCAAACCCACGTGCTGAACTGCGGCATGCAACCGGTAACCACTGTGATGGTGACAAAGGTTCTTGCCTCCCATGCAGGAGGCAACCAGTTCAGTTTCTGTCCCATGTGAGCCCACATCCACCTGTGTGGAATGAAACCACGTCATAACTAATGATGTACAACTATGGAGACTACTCTGGGCTTTTCTCCCCCACTCCCACCCCTCCCACCCCCGACCCTCTCTCTTTCTTCTCTCTCATCTCCCAAACAAAAAAATAAATAAATCTTTTTTTTTTTAACTTCGTACAAAGATGTAAGTTACTCTGTACAACTTAGAGAAAAAAAATTGGAAGCTCCAGGGGAAATTCAAATCAGAGTGGAAAGTAAAGTGAGGAGGGAAAAGAGGGCAAACAAAATGGTGGATTGTCATGTATAATGTGACCCTCTTTAGGGCTTTCCAAATTTTCATAAAGTCTACCAAAAAATTATGTAACTCTTATTCAGTACATTCTTGTGGAGTCTGGTGAATTTGGCTACATTTAAGAACAAGATAGCTTCTATAAAGTATTACTTCTAAAATAAACCAGATATGTTACTTCTATCTACTGAATAAAATGCCAAATTAATGGGAATAGGAGTATCTGCATAATGTGGATGATATGGTTATATTTTACCTAAATTAGCCAGAAAATTAAAGAATGGTAAATATTTGTTGTCTAAATTACCTAGTTTTTCTGCCATAACTCGATTTCAGTTCACTGTTTATTTCTTGAGGGTTTGTGGATGTGTATGTTTTAAAACTGACCCAAATTCTAAGTCTTAGGCCTTTTTAGCTTTGTGTTATTTGTGTTCAAAATGCCAAGTTCCATTTCTATTTCTGGACTGTTAAACCTTTCCTTAACAATAATCTAGTTGCTGAGTTCAAATGCCTCCTGAAGCAGAGTTCACAGTCCAAACCATTTTACCCAGGGCTGGTGGTAGGCAAACATACAAAACAGGTTGATGTTGGGAATCTCCAGCTCTCCTTCAACTCCTTTTTTCTACTATTGTTAAATTTATTGGGGTAACATTAGATAATAAAATTACATAGGTTCCAGGTGTGCATTTCCACAGTACTTCGTCTATGTGTTACATTATGTGTTCACCACCCAGAGTCAGTTCTCTTTCCATCACCATATATTTATTTCCCCCTCCTTATCCTCAGGTAACCACTAAACTATTGACTAATTCCATGAGGTTTTGTGTCTTAGCTGCTTTCAGTTTTACATTCCACATATGAGTGAGGTCATGTGGATTTTAGCTTTTTCTGTCTGGCTTATTTCACTTAGCATGATGATCTCCAGTTTCAAGTTGCAAATGGCGGTAGTTTATCTTTTCTTATAGCTGAGTAATATTCTATTGTATGTATGTACCATAGCTTCTTTATCCAGTCATTATTAAAAGGCACTTTGATTGTTTCCATGACTTGGCCACCTATGAATGCACTGTAATAAACATTGGAGTACATATATCTTTGTGAATTACGGTTTTCAAGTTTTTTGGGCAGATACCCAGAAGAATTGCTGGTTCATAGTGTAGCTCCATTCCCAATTTTCGGAGGAATTCCCATACCATTTGCCATATAGCTGTACCAAGTTGCATTCCCACCAGCAGTGTATGAGGGTTCCTTTTTCTCCACAGCCTCTCCAGCACTTGTTGTTCCTTGTCTCGTTGATTATAGCCGTTTTAACAGGTGTGAGGTGGTATCTCATTGTGGTTTTGAATTGCATCTCCCTAATAGCTAATGAAGTTGAGCATTTTTCCATATGTCTTTTGCCCATTTGTATGTCTTTGTGGGTGAAGTGTCTGTTCAGGTCTTCTGCCCTTTTTTCAATTGGATTGTTTGTTTGTTTGTTTGTTGTTTTCAAGTCCTTATAGGGTGTCTGTCCAAGACCTTTCTCAATCATTTGATGCAACTTAATTCTAAAACTTAGAGAATATATTTTGCTTATTAAGTTAATTCACACTGAGAGATTTTCTGGTGGAAAAAAAAAACTAAATTCCAAAAAGATTTCTGATTGTGGGCAATGCTGCGCATAGGGAAATGTATCATAAATAATAGAACATTTAATACCAGGAGCAGGCCAATGTAAGAAATATATTTGAGTAATACCATACTACTGACTACCTGGTCTACTTGTGCCTTAGTCTAATCTTGATCCTTTGAGCACCCCTGGTGCCTCAGGGATTATAAGGGAGAAAATACTCTGTCTTAAATGGACATAATTATCTAGAATAAACAAATATGCTTCCTAAATCCCCTCATATTTTAAGTAATATAGGAATAAAACAATGAATATAGTGCAGCTCTCTCAGATTTCATCAGTAGAGAGCAGCTTATTATTGATAACAAATTACTTTGGTTCCATGACCAGCCTGACAAATAGGCAAAGCACAATATCACAGAATATCAGAACTGCTCCTTGAAAGCAAAGGCCATTTCTTTCCCCTGATAATGCTCAATGAAGTTTCAGAAAAAAAAAAAGTATTTCAAACATCGTTTAGTAAAACTTTCTACCCAGTACAAGAATAAGTCTTGACAAATAAATATTTCCATTTGACAAGTGTCATGAAAATAATGTTTTGCTCACAGCATCTCAAAAATAAAAATCCTGGATGCTAGGATATCTCAGCAGGTTGAGTGGCCTGCCTTGCAACCTCAAGGTCCAGGGATCAAGTCTCAGCCCCAGCCAGTGTAGACCCATGTGCTGAGCTGCGGTATAACTGGTAAACACCGAAATGGTGGGGAGATTCTCGCCTCTCATGTCAGAGGCCCCAGTTTGGTTCATATCCTGTGCAACCCCACATCCACTTCTGTGGAAGGAAACTATGTCACAACTAATGATGTGCAACTATGGAAGCTGATCTGGGCCCTCTCTCTTCTCTCTTTCTCTCTTTCTCTCTCTCTCTCCTTCACCATCTCTCAAACAATAAAATAAAAATCTTTTTAAAAAATAAGAACCCCGATGAATGAATAAATTTTTTAAAATATATTCTTGGCCAGAACAATGGACCAAAGAGATTAAATTTAACAAATGAGATTAAATTTAAAAGTCATGTAATGTCCAGAATTTAGTATAAAATAAATGCATATACACTATAGCTTATTCAAATAATCAGAAAATAATTAGATTAAAGATTGTACTTGAAAGATGTGACAGACCTCTTTATATATATGAAGGATTGTCTTATGTAAATGAAGCAGAATTTATCTGTGAATCAAGAAAGCTCAATAGGACCATATACTAAAGTTATAAGGAAAACATTTTAAAGAGACTTTCTGATCACTAGAGCTCACCAGTGGAAGATACTGCTTGTATTCTATTATTCTAGTCTGCTTGATGATTCTATATTATAGAATTTCAAACTATTTTTCTTACTTTTAAAGATTTATTTTTATTGTTTTTGACAGAGAGAGATACAGAGACAGAGAGAAGGGGGAGGCCCAGAGCAGTCTCCATAGTTGCACATCATTGGTTTTTCCACATAGTTTCATTCTACAGGTGGGCGTGGGGCTGCACAATGCAGAAACTGGGCCCGGGTCTCACCCCGGTGAGAACCAAACTGGGGGCACTCCCCAGTTCAGCACATGGGTCCGCACGGGCTGGGGTCAGGATTCAGTCCTCGGTCCCTGGGGCTGTAAAGTGAGCACTTAACCCACTGAGCCATCCCTGCTTCCCCTTTTCTTGCTTTTAGATTGTGCGTGCATAATTCTAAAATATAACCACAAGAGTCCTTATAAGAGGTTGATAACAGGGTCAGAGTCAGAGACTGGAAGACATTACGTGGCTGGCTTTGAGGATAGAGAAAGAAGACATGTGCCAAGAAGTACAGACAGTTGAAAAATAAAAAAGTGAGGTAACAGTTACTCCCACAGAGCTTCCAGAAGGAATACAGCTCTGCTAATACCTTGCTGTTAGCCCAGCAGAGTCTATTTCACATTTCTGACCTCTAGAACTGTAAGATATTAACATTGTGGTCTTTTCAGTCACTAAGTTCATGATGGTTTGTCACAGCAGTAAAAAAAAAAAAAAAAAAAAAAAAAAAAAAGAAGCCTAACTACTTAACTAATATACCTTCTATTTAACCAAAATAGCTGTCCCTGAAGCTTCCACTCATTGGTCTCTGGACCACACAAAATAGGTTTAATCCCTTTTCCATATGAGGAACCATCCTTCAGGTATTTGAAGACCAAAATCTTGGCCTCACTAAAACATTCCTTTTTCAGCTCATATTCTTAGTTCCTTTATCCTTTTCTCATATGACTAGACTCCAACTTAATCTGCTTTCCTATTCTCTGTCTTCTGGGGAAAAAAAAAAAGAGTCCCTTTTTGTTCTGTGGCTTTAGAAGAGAATTCTATAATTCAAATGTCATCTAACCAACACAATAGTATAATTTTTTGGTGGCAACAAACCCTGATAACACATATTACATTTAGTCCAACCTCTTATTTTCCTTTAACTTTTGGTGAGCTAATGCAGAATACACAACTTACTAGGTGTAAGAGTGTCTAGTAATTTGGATTAGGTGTAGAATCACTCATTCTTACATTAGTAGAAAAGTTTCCTGAAGTTTCCTAACATATGGTCATAGAAACAAATTCAATTAATAAAATAAGTTTATAATTACTCACCTACAATTATTCAGGTATACTTGTCTCTTCTTTAGAAATCCAACATTATTCTGGTTTCTGTTTCATTGTATGTATAATGAACTTTTGACCTTTCTTTTTCTTTCTCATTCTCTCTGGAAAATTTTAAGATATGTTCTTTATTCCCATGTTCTGAAATTTCACAATGATATAATTTGGTGCATGGTGTGCTTTGATTGTGATAGTAGGCACTTGGCAAAATTTTTAATCTTTTTTTTATATTATTTCTCTTATAATAGTCTTCTTTTCATTTGTCTGTTTTCTCTTTGTGTGATCATGAACCAAACCACTTGGATTGTTTGTCTAATTTATTCTTTTGGCCCATGATTTCTATCTTGTTTTGGTCTGTTCACTTTAATTTTTGTTTTATCGTTATTCTATTCTCCAGAAATTTTTCTATACTAGTTTGCTAAGGGTACCATAACAAATAACCACAGACTTGGTGTTTTACCAACAGTTTCGGGGCTAAAATTCCAAGGTCAAGTTGCCAGCGGTATTGGTTTCCGCTGAGACCTGTCTCCTCAATTTGCAGATAGTAGCCCTCTTGCTGCCTCTTCACATGGCCCTGCTTCTGTGAACACAAAATGCTGGTCGGTTTTTTTGTGTGTGTCCTAATCTAATCAGATTGGGCAAGAAGCTCACCATGAGAGCCTCATTTAACTTAATTACTTCTTTAAAGCCCTATCTGAAGTATAATCACATTCTGAGTTACTGGGGGTCAGGGTTTCAACACACAAATTTGAAAGGGGGGGGTCACAATTCATTCTGTGACATTTACTCAGCCCTTCAGTTTAATTTTTAATTTTTGTATCTAGAGCTCTTTTTTACTCTCTTAATATTCATTTTTTTGTATCCTGTTTTTGTGTGTGGGATCATTATCTTCTCTTATCTATCTGAGAATCTATTTGGTCTTTTTATTTTCCAGAGGTGAAATATTGTTTTATTATGATTTTTTTAAAGATTTTTATTAAATCATAGCTAGCATAAAATATTATGTTAGTCTCAGGTGCACACTATAGTTATTCAACATTTGTATACCTAAAGAAGTGATTACCATCTAACAGCATATCATTATATCACAATATTATTGACTACATTTCCTATGCTATATATTATATCCCCAGGACTTATTTGTCTTATACCTAAAAACTTGAACCTCTTATTTCCCTTCACCTTTTTCCCCTCTTTTAATTTTCTAATTACACTTGACATTCACTACTATTTTATATGAATTTTAGGTGTATAGCATAGTAGACATTTATATAATTTAAGAAGTAATCTCCTTGATTAATTAGTCTTACTACCCACTTTGCACTATACATACTTATTACCATATTATTGATTATATGTCTTAGGCTTTACATCCCTATAACTATTTTGTAACTATTAATTAGTATTTTTTTATTCCTTTACCTTTACACCTTGACCCCAACCTCCTTTCCATCTATCAGCCTGATAAATCTAGTACCCATCTGATACCATACATAGATATCACAATATTATTGACTATATTCTTATGCTGTACCCTACATCCCCATGACCACTATGTAGCAATCAATTTGTAGTTCTTAATCTTTTCCTATTTTTCACCCACTCTCAAACCCCTCCCATCTGGCAACCATTGAAATTATTTCTGCATCTATGACTTTATTTCTGTTTTGTTTGTTTATTTTGTTCTTTAAATTTCACTTGTAAGTGAAATCATATGACATCTTTCTCTGTCTGACTTACTACACTCCGCACAATGACATCTAGGTTCATCCACAGTTGTTGCAGATGGCAAGATTTTATCTTTTTTATGGTTAAGTAATATTTCATTGTATTCACAAGAGCTGTCCAGAAAAATATTCAGCTATAAGTGCCTCTATTTTTCATATTACATGACTGGATGCTTTCTGGACAGCCCTCATATATACCGCCTCTTTTTTATCCATTCACCCATTCAGGGACACCCAGGTTGCCTTTATGCTATGGCTATTGTAAACAACACTGCAATAATCATATGGATGCACATGTCCCCTCAAAGTAGTATTTTGGGTTTCTTCAGATAAACACCTGCAAGTGAAATTATGAGATCCTTCTTTGTCTCTTGTTGTAGCCTTGTTTTGAAGTTTATTTTGTCTGGTATAAGTATTGCTTCCCTGATTGTTTTGTTTTGTTTTGTTTCCATTTTCATAAAATATTATTTTCCATCCCTTCATTTATAGCCTTTTGATCTGATGTGAGCCTCTTATAAGTATCATATGTACACCTCTTGTTTTCTTATCCATTCAGCTGCTCAATGTCCTGTGATTAAAGCATATAATACATTTATATTAAAAGTAATTATTGATAGATATGTAGTTATTATCATTTTATTATTCATAATTTTTATCTTTTTTTTTTCATCTTAATGAAATCTCTCTAACATTCCTTCTAATACTGGTTTGGTGGTGATGAACACCTTTAGGTTTTTCTTGTCTGGGAAGTTCTTTATCTCTCCTTAGATTCTAAATGATAGCTTTGCTGGGTAGAGTAATCTTGACTGTCGTCATTGCTTTTTATCACTTCGAATATTTTGTGCCAACCCTCTCTGGCTGATAACAGTCTTAGGGGAGCTAGCTTCCTTGTAGGTAACTCACTGCTCTTCTCTTGCTACTTTTAAAATTCTCTCTTTGTCTTAAACTTTTGGTATTTTAATTATGATATGTCTTAATGTTGGTTTCTTTGGGTTCATATTGTTTGGGACTCTGTGCCTCCTGGGCTTTAACATGTTTTCTTCACCAGGTTAGAAATGTTTTCTGTCATTATTTCTTCAAATAGGTTTTCAATTTCTTGCTCTCTTCTTCTGGTACCTCTGTAATGTGAATGTTGGCACACTTGATGTTGTCTCAGAGGCCCCTTAAATTATGCTCATTTTTTTGTATTTGTTGCTGTTCTGATAGTTTTCTGCTACTTTATCTTCTAATAGTTAATTCAATTCTCTGCTTCATCTAATCGACTGCTGAGTCCCTCTAATGAACTCTTCATTTCAGTTATTGCATTCTTTATTTCTGACTGGCTTTTTTCTTTTTTTCTTTTTTTTTTTCTTTCCTCATTTTTATGTTTTCTGTCTCTTCATTAAAGTTTTCCTTGAGATCATTGAGCAGCCTTATAACTAGTGTGTGTGTGTTTTTAACTCTGCTTCTGTTTCTCTCCATTTTGTTTAGTTCTTTTCTGGAGCTTTGTTCTATTACTTTATTGGGGACATGTTCCTCATTTTTCTTCTTTCCTAGGTTTGTTTCTATTTATTAGATAGAATTGCTATATCTCCCAGTCTTAGTAGAGTGGCCTTATGAAGTAAGTGTCCTGTAGTCCCAGTGGAGCAGTCTCCCTGGTCACCAAAGCTGGGTGCTCTAGGTGTGTTCCTTGTGTGAGTTGTGTGTGCCCTTCTGTTGTAGTTGAGCCTAGATTGTTATTTGCATGTCAACGGGAGGGATTGACCCTCAGCTTCTTGGTTGTGAGAACTGACCATGACTACAGTAGAGGAGCTGTGTTGCAGGGGCTGACTCTACAGAGCAGAATTCACTTTAGCAGGACTATGCTATCTTTTCAGTCTGTCCTTTTGGTGTATTCATATTTGGAGGTGACCAGGTGATGCTCCAGCTCAGTCTGAAGCTGGCCACCATATGTGCCAGCCCCAGGGTGTCCTAAAAGGAAACTCACTATGAGTCAAGTTCAGCCACAGCCTGTGCCATGTCTGGGGCCACCTGGTATGAGCCACAACGCAATCTGAAAATGGTCACCATCCTCACTGGACCTGGAGGTGCCTCGAGTGGCCAATCTGAAAACTGAGTCTGCCTGTCACTAGTGCCATGCTTAGGGATTTTCAGCCAGAGGCATGGGACATGCCAAAGCCAGATGATGCTCATTTGGGTTTTAAGCCCCCTTGAGAAATTTTAGAAAAGTCTCTGCTGGCATGAGGCCAGGCAGGCCATTTGTACATAAAATCCATTGAAAGCAGCTTGGGGGCTGGGGGTGGGGGCTGAAAGTTTCATGAGTCAGGGTTTCCAAATCAGCAGGATAAGGGGAACAAATGGTGTTATCTAGGTTGATGGAGATTCAAATACAGTGCCCACCTGCATCTGCATGCCAGAAGTAGGGAGGACTTCACAAAAAAATCAATGGTTTCTGCCAGCCTCTTCCTCTGGGAGAAAGCTGGCCCTTTAGCCCTAGGCCTAAAGCCAGACAATTCAGTGCCTCCCATGTGCCCCTGACACCTTTCAAGCTGCTGCTCCAGTGCTGAAGCTCAGAGTGAATCTGACAGCAAGTGAGTCCATCCCCAGCCCTTTAAAAGGAGCACAAGGGACTCCAGCTGTTCTCCATCTCACTCAGTCCCAATCTCTGCTGGGTTTTATAGCCAGGAATTATGGCAGCTTCTCTCCCTGGCACTGAAACCTTGATCTGGGGACTCTGGCATGGGACTGCAACTCCTTGGTCCTCACAGGGGAGGGAGGGACTGCTGCAGCCAAAATATCCCTTCAGATTTTTAATGATTACAATGCAGTTATGGAATCAGCCCAATCCATATCTCTGCCCCTCCTACTAGTCTCAGGGTAGCCTCCTCTGTATGTCCTTAGCTGTATGGCTTTGGTTTAGCGAGACTTCATGCTATTCTCAATGATAGTTGTTCTTTAGTCTACTCTACATAATCCATACTCAGTTTTAAGAATATTTTGTATTTGTTAAATACAAAACTTTTCCACCTGACTGTTCACTTAATGTAAAATTTGATTCATTTTTTTTTAACCCTTATGAGACCGTGGCAGGAACTAGTCTCTTCATCCCTTGAGGGCACTAGGTGGTAAGAACCTTGCCCACATCAACAAGACTGGAGCAGAGGACCACTCAGTTTTCTCTAAACCTCCTTCTTTCCCTGTCATGCAGAGTGAAAAATGAACCTTAAGTATCATCTGACAAAGCAGGCCTGTCAAATCTACCAAAGAAAAAACTAAGTTAAAAAAGGGTTATCTTCAAGTCTTTTCTCAAAAAGCCTCTCTGCTTTGGAAAGAAGCAATTTCTATCCCAATCTTTTCCTTCTGGTGTTTCCCTATGTCTTCACTCCCAAGGATTCTTACCCTGAAATTCCTTTAACTAGAGACTGGAAAAAACTCTTTTGTTCTATGAATAAAGGTATAGCTAAAAATGTCAATACCCTGAGATTAAAAATCATATTACTTCAAATCACACAAAAATGTTTCTGAAGATTTCTTCTTGGTTGAGGAGGAAAGAAAAATTTGTCTTATTTGCATTTTATTTTATGTTTTTATTGCAAAAAATAAAAATAAAAAGTCAGGGGAAAGACTGGAGAGAAAGAAGTGAGCAGCAGTAAAAGTGTGCTTGTTTTCAAACTTCAGCCACTTCATTTTGCTTGAGACCCAGACCAGTAAGAGCTTTTGTGTTCACGCAGGTACTGAGGAGTTTAACAACCAACCACTCAGAGTTACTCAGAATCAAGAAACCGAAAGGCCAAAGATGGCACATATTTTTACAGACCACATTTCTGCTTCATTCTTTTTAACAAAATGATTGAGTAACTTTTATTGAGAGGTGGTACGGAGTTGTTGATGTTGTTGTTGTTGTTTTTCTTTTAAGAAAAACAGTTCCCATTTTTTCTGAAGATAAACAGCTCACCTGCCCCCACATTCTAAAAAAAAAAAAAAAAATTACAGGTTATGAGATTTCAAAGAAACATTTTGAACTAGGACATGTGGTTTTTCTCTGCTAAAGAGAGTTTTGCAAAGAGGATACTTCACTAAAAGGCAGCTTTAAGAGAACAGAGCCCCATTAGAATGAAGCTCATATCAAAGACAGAGCCTCTGAGGGCTTGCCTTGATTCCCGAAATCCTTATCAGAAATTATTCCTTGGAATTAGGAGATTGACAGTGTTGTTACTTATCAGGGAGACCTGTAGTCCTATTCTATCTCTGTCACTTACAGTTCACATAACCTTTGCCAACTTATAGTCTTGAATTTTAGTCTCTCCTCATTTGTAAAGAGTGACAATAAGGATTGTCTCCTTAAATTCACAAAAGGAATAAATGAGATAATGTGTGAAAATGCTATGCAAATCACCCAATAATATATAATATATATATAATTATTATTATTACTTTTTAAGCCACCCATTATCTTCATATATCTAGGAACATAACAATTTAGGGAAGAAAGGGCTTAGCCATGGGATTGTGATGGCCAATCCTGTTGAACTCCCCTGGGAAGAGCTCTAAGTGGCCAGGGGCCAGCATGAGAACCTGATGAAGAAGAGGAAGGGGCCAACTACAGGGGCTGACAAACCTCTCAGAGAATTTCCCAAAGCCTTTCCTGCTCCTGTTCATTTGCTTAAAGGTTCAGATTAATCTTTCATAAATGTGCCAAGTACTTAAAATATGTTTAATAGTCTGGAGCCTAAAAATATAGAAGATAGGGTTGTGGCAGGGGGTTGGTGGGGAGGAGTCTAATCAACTTTTTGGTTACCAGTCAGTCCTCCTTAAATTTTTTCCTGTCCACGGGCACATGAAAAATGCTCAGTCAATGCAAATTTAAATGCTGAGAACTATATCTATCTTTAGTCCCAGAGGAATGCCAGGGGTCTTCCTTCCATTTCTTCCTGAGAACTGACAAAACTAATAGACACATTGCCCTAGGAATCCAAGTCACCAGTGAGTTCATGAGACTAACATGTTTATGTCACTATTACACGTGAGTGAGCAAATTATAGCAATTCTCTCACAAGCCTGGAGCCTAGAGAGAAGCAAAGGAAGGAAGGCCTCCAATGTAGGCACTGCGGAATGTAATGGAGTCAGTTGTTTTAAGGCAGGAAATTGTGTGGGGGCTGGAGGTAAAGGATCTGAAAAACTTCCATCACAAATCTAGAATTTTAAATTTTACTGTGCACACAAATCAAATTTCCCAGAAATTCCCAGAAAACTCAGAATAATCAGGGCCTCAGGGCCTCTTTTTGTAGTTCGGTCACTGGTTGTATCTCTGTTCTTTCATCCAAGCTTCTTGTATCTGCCCCTTTCTTTCCATTACCACTACTCAAATTCAGCCCTCACCCCCATGTCCTAACAACACTATCATTTCATAAATGCTGTTTTGTCTTCATTCTAGTCTCCTTCCTTTTTTTCAGAAGAAAAATCTTCTCAAAATCCTCCCAGCTACATGTGAAACTGTAGCAGGAATCTTGACAAAAGCATGAGAAGTATTCACCATGGAATATCTGGAACACTGTTGAGGTGGCCTAAAGGGTGGAGGAAGAGGAAGGTTGACTTGGATACAAGATTAAAAATCACTCTTTGAAAATAACTCATCCTCAGAGAAGAGAGGCCCTCACATAAAAGCTTAGCCTGATAATAAATAAAGCTTCACTGCTACAAGGGAGGGTAGGTATTTTGGTACAATTCTAATTAGTCAAATTTTCCTGTGGCCCATGGTCCATGAACTCATGATGAAGTTCCCAATCCAAAAGTGACTAAACATACAAACAAAAAGAATTGAAGCTTAATATGAAGAGAGAAGAGAGAAGTTTACCCCATCAGGGAAGAAAATAAAGTGGTTCCAGTACACTGAGGAAACACTCATGGCACAGTGGGCCCAGTGCATGGCATTGACACTGCCGGATTTTTAGCCTTGATGACAAGAGGTGGAAGCTGGCAGTGGTAGGAAGATACTTCCAAAATTCTTTCCCTAGTCACCAGAAGTTTTATGGCACCTTTTGCATTTGCTTCACCAGGACCAGCAGTTCCAGAAGCAGATGGCCATGTGTAACCAAAGTAGAGAAGAACATGACAAGGTGGGTGTGAGCTGAGAACACTGTGCTCATTAGCATGTGTGAAATCATCCAGGGACTTTATGAATTTGGGAGGATTTCCTTGAAGAGAACTTGTGAGGCCCCATGAAACATGTTGGGGACATTTGTGCTCTTGTTGTGGTCCCCTTTTCACCTTCACACTGGGATGCCTTGAGGAAATGTGGTATTTAGTCATAAAGCAGTTCACTGGGAGAGAGAAATTAGTGTTTGTTAAATGCCTTGTATATGTTAGGTATCATGATAAGTATATTTGCATATACCTCATTTAATCTTTATAACAACTCTATAAATCAGGTACTTTTACTCCCCTTTCAATTAAAGGTGAATAGGTCAAGCTGTTAAATTACCTGCCCAGGTACACATAGCAAGCCAGGATTGCACCCAGCCACCTGACCGCAGGGCCCTTGCTTTTATCATTGCACTTGTGTAGGAAAAACACCTTCACAAGCCTGCTAGCAAATGCATAACATCAAAATATGATTGACTCACTAGCATTGTACTTTAAGTATTGTATCCTGAATATGCTCTGTTAGCATCACAACTCATCACTAGATATAAACAAACCAGATTTAGAGACCCATTATGTTTTTTGTTTGTTTGTTTGTTTTATTGATTTTTGACAGAGAGAAACAGAGACAGAGACAGAGACAGAGAGAAGGAGGAGGGCCCAGAGCAGTGTCCATAGTTGACATTAGTTTTCCATATAGTTTCACTCCACAGGCGGGCACAGTGCTGGGCAGGGCAGGAACTGGGCCGGGAGCCTCCCACATAGGTCCCGGCAAGAACTGAACTGGGGGCACACCCCAGTTCAGCATGTGGGTCCACATGGGCCGGGGCCGGGATTCAATCCTCGGTCCTCAGGGCTTCAAAGTGAGCGCTTTACCTGCTGAGCCATCCCAGCTTTCCCAAGAGACCCATTATGTTAATTTAAATTTAAAAAAAAAAAACCAAACATTTTATGTGTAGGAAGGAGAATAGAGCAAAAGAGAATAGGTAGCTAGTCCCAGTGAGAGCTGTGTATCTTTTTATCTACACCATCAGTGAAATTCTAGAAAGGATGCACCACAGTGAGTGAGAATGAAATGGCCTTGGCTTTGTGCCTGTGTATGCTTTTTGTCAATGTTTAGCTCTAGGATTCCAGCGTCCATTGTAAACACAGTCTGTTTGATTGCATTAAGCAATCTTGCAGCTTATGGAAATCAATTCTGTTTGAGAAAGCACATATTTGAGTATCCATTCCCAGGATCTACCTCTAAGCTCTATGCTGCAGTAAGAGAGTAACACTTGAATAAGTGTTACTTATTCAAGTGAATAAGACTTTGTTTCTTTGTGTAAAGTGTATATAGAAAAAAAACCAAGTGTGTGTTAATGATAGAAGTAAAGAGAGTACGAAACAGCCAAAGAAAGAGAAGTTCATTGCTTAGGTGTCTCGCAGACATCTTTGTCCAAGTTAAAACTCACCATCTTTTCCCCCTCTTGCTCCTCTTCCTGGGTGCCCCATCTAAATAAATGGGCAACATCCACCCAATTGTCCAAGCCTGAAACTAAGCATCAAAAGTGGCTTGTCACCATAAGAAAAAATGAAATACTCTCATTTGTAACAACATGGATAGATCTTAAGAATATATCATACTAAGCAAAATAAGTCAACCAGAAAAAGTTGAGAATCATGATTTCACTATGTTAGATATAAAACTAAAAGCAACTAACAAGCAAGGTAAACAAATGAAAAAGTCATAAACATATAGAACAGTTTAGTGGTTATTAGATCATATGGGGAAAGGGAGGTGATAGAGAAGACAGGGAAGTCAAATATACGGTGATGGAAGGAGAGCTGGCTCTAGGTGGTGAACAGACAGTGTAATACAGGGTGTCCAAAAAATTGTTTATACACTTTAACAGCTGATAAGTCTCATAATTTTCTCTCCTTTTCAGATTTAACTGATGTGAAATAATGGGTGAAGTCTGGTAAATGTGGAAAACCCTCCATGTTCACCAGACCTCACACCACTAGACTTTTTGTTTTATAGGGATACATGAAAGATAAAGTTGGGAGAGCCAGGGTGGCTCACTGGGTTAAGCACTCACTTTGCAGCCCCAGGGACCAAGGATTGAATCCTCATCCTGGCCTGTGCTGACCCATATGCTGACCTGGGGTGTGCTTCCCATGCAGAAGGCTCTCAGTTTGATTCTAGGAGGCATGGTTATCACGCAAGAGGCCTCCTGCCCAGTTCCCTCCCTGCACGGTCCTAGCCCACCTGAGTGAACAAAACCATGTCAAAAACTGATGATGTACAACTATAGAGACTGTGTGGGTCCTCCCCCTTTCTCTCTGTCTCTCTGTCTCTCTCTCTGTCAAGAACAATAAAATAAATCTTTTTTAAAAAGATAAAGGGATAGTACAAAAACAATAACAGTTGAATGAGAATGCAAACAAATACTGAATAAAAATGATTTTTGATGCTTGCAATTCCATCGCTTTGCGATGGCTGGACCAAAATGGTCAGCACTTTGAAAATGGACATTGACAAAAAAAATTATTCATTTCTGTAAAATATTTGAACTCTTGAAAATAAACTGTATGTTAAAAAACACTAACTTTATAATCATAATCATTCAAACTGTGGTCACATTTTGGGGCCACACTGTGTCTAGATGATGTATTATAGAATTGTACACTTATACAAGGAGGACCACCCAAAATGAAATTATCTTCTGAAGAGCAGGTCTCTTGTAGTACAGGCTTCTCCCACTAGTGAGTGTTCTAGGAACCGATTTGCATCAGTGTTCAGAAGGCGTTGTGAGAGGCTGCATTCAGCTGCAGGGAATTTTTTTGGAGACTCTTTCAACACATTTGTCCCTTTCATGATGGCTGATTTACATGAACACACAGCATGACAACGCACCTGCCCCACACCATAATGAGTGTTTAGCAATTTTTGACCAAAATGACATGACCCTTGTATCTCACCCTCCCTATGCACCCTATCTCACCCCAAGAAGCTTTTTTTTTGTTACCTCCAATTAATAAAAAAAAAAAGTCCTCTGAAGCAGTGGTCCCCAATCTTTTTGGCACCAGAGACCCATTTCATGAAAAACTATTTTTCCACAGACCAAGGTTGAGGGGATGGTTTCAGGATGATACAACTGCATTACATTTATTGTGTACTTTGTTTCTATTATTATTACATTGTAATATATAGTGAAATAATTACGTAATTTATTATAACGCAGAATCAGAACTAGCATCACTGCCTCAGCTCCACCTCAGATCATCCAGCATTAGATTGTCATAAGGAGCGCACAACCTAGATCCCTCATGTGCACAGTTCACAGCAGGGTTCACATTCCTATGAGCCTCTAATCCTGCTGCTGATTTGACAGGAGGCAGAGCTCAGGTGGTAATACAAGCCATAGAAAGCAGCTGTAAATACAGAAGTTTTAAGCTCACTGCCGCTCACCTCCTGCTGTGTGGCCTGGTTCCTAAGAGGCCATGGACCAGTACCAGTCCATGGCCCAGGGGTTGAGGACCCCTTCTCTAGGGGAAACGTTTTGCCAGTGTGGAACAGGTAAAACAAAAGACAGCAGACACAGCAAAAGGCATCAAAATTGATGAGTTGAGAAACTGTTTTAAGCAGTGGAAAAAGAGTCTTGATAGGTGCATTGTATCCAATGGAGGATGCTTTCAATGTGACTGAAATTTAAATGTAAGAATAAATACATGATTTTTAATAAATACATTACATGAGGGGGGTTCCTTCTATAATTTTACTAACCAATATCACCCCAATAAATTTAATTTTAAAAAATTTTAAGTGGCTTGTCTCTCTTTCCATTCACATCTAGTCAATGACTTAATTCTTTCGTTCCTACCTTCTAGTTATTTCTCAGTTCCTACCTGTTACTTCAAGCATACTTATACACTTGATTTAAAATCACCATTAGCTCTTCCCTGTTTTTCAGAAAAATTTTCCAACTGCCTTTTCTCCATCATTGTTTGTGCCAATAAGCTATTCTCCAACTACATCAAGGTAGTCTCATTATTTTTATATATATATTTTATTGTTAAATTTAATGGGGTGACATTGGTTGGTACCAATTAGAGAGTTTCCCAATGTACAACTCCACATCACATCACCCATACATCGCATTATGTGCCAAGCTCCCAGAATCAGGTCCCCCTCCAACCCCATACATCTAGTGCCCACTCCCCCCTCCACCCACAACTCTCCCTCCCCCCTCCTCCCACTTCTCCAGGTAAACACCAAACCATTAAGTGTGTCCATAAAGCTGGTGCCCTCTCCCACCTCCCCTCCCTCTCTCCCTCCCCCCTCCTCCCCTTCTCTCAGGCAATCACCAAGTTATTGAGTGTGTCCATAGGTCTCTGTGTCTTTGTAACTTTCAGTTTTCTATTCCACCTATAAGTGAGGTCATATTTTTCCGGATTCTTTCATTCTGACTTATTTCGTTTAATAAGATGGTATCTAGGTTCATCCGTGTTGCCAGAAATGACTGTATTTCATCATTTCTTATCGCTGAGTAGTATTCCATGAGTAAATGTACCACATCTTCTTTATCCAGTCATCTATCGAAGGGCATTTTGGTTGTTTCCATGTTCTGGCCACTGTGAACAGTGCTGCGATGAACATGTGGGTACAAACATCTTTAAAGATTAAGGTTTTCAGATTTTTTGGGTAGATGCCCAGTAGAGGGATGACTGAGTCATATGGTAATTCCATTGTAATTTTTTGAGGAATCTCCATATAGCCTTCCATAGTGGTTGTACCAGTTTACATTCCCACCAGCAGTGTATGAGGGTTCCTTTCTGTCCACAGCCTCTCCAGCACTTTTAATCCCTTGTCTTGATTATAGCCATTCCAACAGGTGTAAGATGGTTTCTCATTGTGGTTTTTATTTGCATCTCCCTAATTGCTAGTAAAGTGGAGCATTTTTTCATATATCTGTTAGCTATATGTATGTCTTTATGAGAGAAGTGTCTGTTAAGGTCATCTGCCCATTTTTTAATTGGATTGCTTGTTTTGTTCTTGTTGAGTTCTACAAGTTCTTTGTATATTTTTGATATTAGCCCCTTATCACAGGCATTATTTGCAAATATTTTCTCCCAGTTGGTTGGTTGCTTCTTTGCTTTGTTGATGGTTTCCTTTGCAGCACAGAAGCTTTTTAGCTTGATAAGGTCCCATTTGTTTATTTGTGCTTTTATTTCCCTTGCCAATGAGGTCAGATTCATAAAGTTCTCCCTGAATGCCAGGTCCATAAGTTTAGTCCCAATGTTTTCTTCTATGCAATTTATTG